>VMDO01002947.1:41117-118945 GCA_007922755.1 Pedetes capensis | reverse complement strand
CTTCCCTGCCCATTTCTACCTCCAAGGCTTTGTGTAGGATTGAACTCCCATTAGACAATCCTCCCCCACTCGTGCCATGCTGTCTTCCCAGATTAAACTCTGGCTTCTCCAGGATGCTCAGTCGCTCACTCTGTGTTGACGGCTCCCCTTAATGAAGTGGGGTTGTGTTGGGGGTAACTAGGCTGTAGATGACTTGCTGCTTGTACAGGCATTTTACCATTTCAAATGGATTTATAGTTGTGTGCAGAGTAGGTTCTCTGGGAACCTACTATGTGTTCGAGGTACAAGAGAGAAAGTGAATTTAAGATAAGGCAAAGGCAAACTCTGTACCACTGCTAACCTTGCAGACCTGTCGGTGAGGCCAGACGTACATCCGTGCTGCCCCATGAGGACACAACGTGGGTCCCACTTACAATTTTAAATTGACTCACCATCATGCTTGTGGTGGCAAACAGGGCTTCCAACTCGAGAAACACTGGGTTCAGGTTTGGGTGCAGGTTCAAACAGGTTAAAATTTAGAGGGTTCAGGTTTAATTCGGATTTGGATTTAAATCCTATGTGCAGATAGCAGGGTTTCACACTGAACTGAAATCTGAACCCTGAACCCAGTCTGGTTCAAGCACTCAAAACAATTTTTCTGAGCCCAAACCTGAGCCCAAATCCTGTGGAAAATGGGGATTGGGCTCAGCTTTTATTTATTTTTTTTTTTGTATCTTTAGCTGTTTTGTTATACATAAAAATTGGAGAAAATTTTGAAAAAATGTATTCATCTATTTACACATAGGATTAAAATTTCACACTCAAACCAAATCTGAACACTCTAAATTTTAACACACTGAACCCACACCTGAAACTGAATTCACTTTTTTATGGATTTGGAGCCCTGGTTGGAAAAGGGAGAATATTTTAATATGATTTTAAGATAATTGTGGGTCTTCTTCTTTGATACCCATCATTCTTCTTAAATGTTCAACACAGCGTAATCTGAAACCAAGTCAATGAACATTTTTGTATTCTGTTACATTAAAAATCTTTGGCCTCTCTTGAACTTTGGATGGATCTTTTCATACATAACTTTGGAACATCATGCATTGGTCATTTGTAAAATATTGGTCCACTAGGCTATCCTGATATTTCCAATGTTGACACATTTCATTATCCAATATCACACATTTGCATTTGTTAATACCAGCACAAATCTCATCAAATAAATCTTTAAATATTGAGAACTGTTAGGTTCATTATGGCAGTTTTAAAACCTCCAAATTTCTAATTTTCATCCAAAAACTTGATTTTTACCATTGTCAATCAGTACTGTCAGTTGGCCTTGCAGAAGCCATTCTGCAGTGACAAGAAGCCAATGGGAAGAGCCCAAATACAAGTCCTCAGGAGGACTTGTACGGGTGCACATGTCATATGTATGCATTTCTGCAGTCTGTAACCAGGAAGCAGAAAACACAGATTTGGGAAACTGAAGGTTCAAAGGCAACAGAAACAAGACTGCCACCAGGACAGAGCCAAGGGCCACGGCAAAATTGTAGGGATTGGGTAGGAAGCATTAATTGACCAGAGAGGAAGCTAGGTATAGTTGGCAGAAATACAGCCTATGAAAGCATATGAAATCAGTGAATTCTTGAGAACATGGACTATTGTACGGAGAAACAGAAAACCAGGAAGTATAAGCTCTGATCAAAAATAGGAGGTGAATTAAGAGCACCCTCCTTGACCAAGTAGGTTAAGACCTTACAAAATGCTGCATTGTTTTTCTACCCTCACTGCCTTAGAGGTGGGATCCTTTCCAGGGTAATAACATTATAATGAGGAAAGGCACAGATGCTGTCATCCCTCCATATCTGTGAGAGAGTAGTTCCAAGACCGCACGCAGACACCAAAATCTGCTGATCCTCGAGACTCGTATATAAAATTGCATAGTGTTTGCATATAACCTATGCACATCCTCCCTTATACTTTAATCATTTAAAAATATCCAATGTAATATAAATACTTTGTAAATCATTGCTATACTCTATTGTTTAAGGAACAATGCAAGAGAAAGTCTGCACATGTTCCAGCACATTTTTAAAAAAATCTATTTTCAACTCAAGTTTGGTTGAATCCATGGCTGCAGAACCCTCGATTCCCACAGCCAGCTATACATGAAGCTAACAGTAAATGTCCAGCTGGCACCGTCTTCAGAGAAGATGCGAGAAATAATTGCGGTGGGAAGAGTGAGCTACCCTGTGATACATACCAAAGTTATGAAGGAAATCATGTGAGTACGCACAGAGGTCGATTTAGCCTACGTAACCAAGGGAAGGCTTCTAAGTGCACCTGTGCTGTCTGCCCCTGAGGTTTCTTGCTGTCAGTTTGTGTTGGACAGGCTGTCGCCGCAGACATGCACTGTTTCTGGTCTGCTGATCGCCAGATGAAACCCGGAAGGGAGGCGGCAGAAGCTCACTTCCGAGGTTGTGGTGCTTGGCGAAAGCTGGCTCACAATCCACATAGGTAACTGGGCAGCTGCCCACATTGTGCTTTTTTGTGCTTCTATGACCCAAGGGGGCTGGGATTTAGATCAGTAGGTAGAGCGCTGTTCTGCAGTCTCTGAGGTCCTGAGTTCGATTCCCAGCACCACAAAAACAGGAGAAGGATGTGGCAATCCACTCCCAAGGCAATCCCAAAACAGTCAGCCATTGAAAACCCTATGAGGGTCGCTATGAGTTGGACACAACTCAACAGCACCTAACAACAACAACAACAACAATGACCCGAGGACAGTGTGAGGGTATTACCATAAGCCAACAATTGAGAGGGGTTTATACATGGTTGCTTTGAATATCTGTTAGCGGAAACAATGAGTCCAGGGGCCATGGGACAGCCCCCATTAACACAGTGGCAGGAATCTGGGGGTGGGTTATTTCCTAAATATGTCAGTTTAGGACAGGTATTAGGCTCTGGGGGCTCAGTGCCTACCACTAGAAAAGTCCCCTGAGCCTGGATTATTGTTGTTGTTGTTGTTAGGTGCTGTTGAATCGGTATTTGACTCATAGCGACCCTCACAGGGTTTTCAATGGCTGACTGGGGATTGCCTTGGGAGTGGATTGCCATGTCCTTCTCCCATTTTTGGGGTGCTGGGAATTGAACTTGGAACCTCAGAGACTGCAGCGCAGTGCTCTACCAACTGAGCTAAGTCCCAGCCCTGAGCCTAGGTAGGTCTTAGAAACTGGCAAGGAAGAGGAAGAACCAGCAGATGGCAACAGGCGGGAATTCAGACATGGCAGAATACGGCGACCCCAGAACATGGCAACGGAATCCGGAAGCTTATGAGGAGCCATGGTGGACATATTGGCCTTGTATCGCTCCCTTTAATGACTCAAAGAAAGAAAAATTTATTCTCTCACAGTTCTGCAGGTTAGAAGTCCAAAAGCAAGATGTTAGCAAGGTTTTCCTTCCTGGATGGCTCTGCGAGACAGTCTGATCCATCCTTTTCTCTTAGTTTCTGGTGTTGCCTGCGATCCTTGGAATGCTCTGACTTCTACACACCCCACCCTAATCTCTGCCTGCACTGATACAGGGAATTCCCCGTGTATGTGTGTGTCTCTAGGTGTTTCTTCTTTCTTCCATTCTTTTCTTTTATATGGATATAGACACAGATATAGATATAGATGGGAGAAGGACGTGGCAATCCACTCCCAAGGCAATCCCGAAACAATCAGCCACTGAAAACCCTATGAGGGTTGCTATGAGTCAGACACGACTCGACGGCACCTAACAACAACAGCAACATAGATATAGATATATTTTTTGTACTTAGGGGTTGAGCCCAGGGCCTTGCACATCCTTTGCAAGTGCTTTACCACTTAGCTGCACCCCAAGCCCATTTTTAAATTTTTTTATTTGGAGTCAGGGTCTAATTTATGTAGGCTGCCTCTGGCCTTGAACTCACAATCCTGCCTCAGCCTCAGCCTCCCAGGTTGCTGGGATTATAGACATGAGCCACCACCCTTGGCTTCTTTCTTTCTCTTATAAGGACACCACTCACACTGGATTAGGGACAATTTTGATGACCTTATATGACTTTGATTACATCTGTTGTTGTTAGGTGCCGTCGAGTCGGTATCCGACTCACAGCGACCCTCACAGGGTTTTCAATGGCTGACTGGGGATTGCCTTGGGAGTGGATTGCCAGGCCCTTCTCCCATTTTTGCGGTGCTGGGAATTGAACTTGGGGCCTCAGAGACTGCAGCGCAGCGCTCTACCAACTGAGCTAAATCCCAGCCCTTGATTGCATCTACAAAGACCCTATTTCCAAAGAAGGCCATACTCACACGCAGAGAGTGTTAGCGCCTTGCGCCGTCTTTGGGTGGGGATGGGGAACACTGCTCAGCTCACAACAAACCCCAGCCACAGGCAGCGGTGAGTTCAATAAGCAAACGGAGCTTAGGCCCGCAGCAGCTGCCCAGGAGCGATACTCAGAAATCCAAGCAAGCTTCTGCACCTCGGATGAGGTACAGCCCTAACCTCGTGGACGATAGGAGCAAGACTGGCAAGATGAAAGCAAGGGAATCCTAGGCCTTCGCACAGCAGAGGATGGGCTGGATCATCAAGGTCAGGCGCTCGGAAACGAACCAGGGGAGTAGGCAGAGGTGGAACTGGAGCAGGGCCATTTCTGAGCGGAGTCCTTTCTGTGGAGCCACTGAAACCCAGGCTGATGTGGGCCTGACTCATCTTGCAGGTCCCTACTGTGAGCAGAGACGTGCTGGGGGCTGAAGGGAAGGGGCAGGGAGACAGAGGAAGCCCACAGTGACCCCCAGGTGATGAGCTCTCGGGGGAGAAACACATGCTTCAAGTGGACCCTCCTGAGCCCACGCGTGGCCTCTAAAACTGGAACAGGCTCCGTCCAGCCCAGACCACACGTCCTTCGTAGTCTCGGTTCCCCTCCACGATGACTCACTGTCTGGGCACGCTCCTCCCACATCAGGGACGGGAGGCACGGAGACGACCGTGGCCCAGCACCCCACAAAGTCGTTGGTGACCACAGCGGAAGTCGCTGGGGGCGGACAGTAAAGTTAGGGGCTCCAATCATCCAAGCTCTCATGATGGGATAATAAGGTAGCTTTCCTCCTCCCGGTATGAGCTCATTTAATTGTAAAGATCTTAATAAATTCAGCCCGATTAACTCCAACCTTGTGGGGGAAGGTTATTCAGTGTTGTGGAATTAATTTTAAACAGAAGCCAAAAAAAAAAAAAATAGTGTAAGAGGAAGAAAGGGTTCAGAGCAGAATAAAGCGGAGGGAGGGGCGCATGCTGGAAGGCAGAGCGGGGCGCGCTCTCTGGGGGGTGTGGAGCTGGGCTGGCCTCTGAACCCACACCAGGACCACTGGTGAGTAAGGTGCCTTCTGGGATTCGGTGGAACCCTAGGTAAATGCCCAGCTTAATTTACATACAGCCGGTACTAAATGTATGGGAGAAGGGCCTGGCAATCCACTCCCAAGGCAATCCAGAAACAGTCAGCCATTGAAAACCCTATGAGGGTCGCTATGAGTTGGATACCGACTCGATGGCACCTAACAACAACAACAACAACAGGTGCTAAATGTAAAGCCCCAGGCCCTGGGCCATCTGCAGGGTCCACCCAGAGCCTCACCCCGCTTGGCCCCTGTGTCCTTCTCCATCTCTGACACTTTCCTGCCCTTGAGTGGTTTCTGGGTTCCCGCCCCGCTGTCCTGAGGAGCCACACGTTTGCATCGTGGCTCCTCTACTTACCGGTTGCCTGCGCTGGGATATGGGTGTCTCTTAGGACCTCAGTTTCTTCATGAGGATGAGAGACGCGGGGCGTGCTCTGCCCAGCCCAACAGGCGGGGCACCCATGGCAGCCATTGCTGTCTTGCAGGTTTGAGTCTGGGGTTCGCTCACTGCAGCTCTGCACCCGCGTGGCGCCCGTGGACTCCAGCTGAGATGCGCCATCTGGATCTCCCCAGGTCGGACCTCTCTGTCACCTGCTTGAATCTTCACCTGCCTTTGACCCCCAGGCCGGCATGAGCGGTCCGAAAAAGGAGCATAGCCGTCAGAAGACGCCCCCGTGGGCCTGGCACTGGGCTCCGTGTGTGGCAGGCCTGGTTCCTGAAGATCAAGGCAGCCTTCAAGTCCCTACTTTTCAAAACAGATGCGGAGAGAATGAAGGCTCCCTAGCTTGTGTTTGAGGGCTGATTAGCAACCTGACACTCACACCCAGGCCCCCCATGGTTTCTAGCAAATTCGAGAAATCAAAATAATCACTGTTAAAACAGCCTCAATTCTATCACGCACAGGGCAGGGCTCCCTTGGAACGCTGGACTGGACAGCACAGCTCTGACCACAGCCAGAAAAAGAGGACGTTCTACTCCCTCCCCCTGAGTGGAATTGCCCCTTGCCAGGTGGGGCTGCCGGCTGCAGCAGGGCTCGAGGTCTGGGTGCAGACTGACCGCAGCAGCGCACAGCGCCACCCAGGAGCTCCTCGCCTAGGAGGTGAAAGCAGTGCAGGTGTGCGGGGCTTGGGGTTTAGCCAGAGAGGGGAAAGCACAGCGGGGTCCTGGGGTAGACAAATGAGACAGGGGCACTGGTCCCCAGCGGGGCAGTGCTCACACTCCCTGCGGAGCCCCAGGGCCCTTGCCTTGCTGGGCACTTTCTGCATCTGGAAGTGTGGGGTTTAAGGCCCCCCCCCTTTTTTTTTTTTTTTTTGTGGTCCTGGGGATTGAACCCAGGGCCTCTTGTCTGCATGCTTTGCAAGTGCTGGACCACTGAGCTGTGCCCTTAGCCCCTTTTTTAATTGTTTGAGACAGGGTCTCGCTAAGTTACACAGACTGCCTCTGGTCTCGAACTTGAGATCCTCCCGCCTCCGCCTCCCGAGCTGCTGGGATGACAGGCGTGCGCCACAGTGCCCAAAGGCCACATTTCATATTGGATTCAAAGCTCTCCTCCCTGGCTGGCCTGGCTGGCTTCATGCCCTGGCGCTGAAGGTGGAGGAGGCCCCAGGCTTCCTCCTTCTTCCTTCTCCTCCCTTTGGAGCCAGGGAAGGCAGGCACTGCCCCAGTGGCCTCGTCTCCCACTTTGGCTCATACTGGAGGCCCACCTCTCAGCACCAGACAGCACCGGACAAATGCGAAGAGAGGGCAGCAAGGGCAGCGGGCAGGGAAGGACCAGGGTCCGAGCCGTGTGACCCTGGGGCCACCGGGTCCCACCTCTCCGTTCTAAGTACTTCTCGAATATCTCACTTTCTCCTTTCCCATCGTCCATACCTCGTTCTCAGACCTCAGCTGCTACCTCCAAGCTACAGAGCGGCCTCCCTGGGCATCCCTGGTCAAGGACACCAGGCCCCAGGGGGCGTAGGGGCAGACCTCCAGTGGCACTCCAGGCTAGGTGGTCCCTGCGTCCCTGGAGAAAGGGCTCCTCCCACCCCTCTGTTGTCCTGTAGGGGGCACCTGTTTCTCCCTCACACCCCAGGCACTCCTGAGGGCCAGCTTTCTCCTGGTATCCAGCCTTGCATCCGTCACTCCCCCACCCTGTCCGCTGCACCCCATATCCACTCCTCCTGCAACACAGCAGCCTTTTCAGAAAGTGTTCATCTGCCCCCACGGGTCCTTGGTATAAAACCCTGTGAGAGCCTCTCGTTGCCCTCTGGGAAGAGCCTGAACTGTCTTCTAAAGATCCTGCGTCTGCCAAGCCACACCTCACCCTCTCTCTCCTCTTGCCCTTCAATGTGGGGCACACGCCTCCTGGTCCACTCCGGATGTTTGGTCGGGCGGGGCTGCATTGCACACAAATACTAAACGCAATTCACTCAGGACCCTCGGGTGAGGGGCATGGACTCCTGCGGCCCTCACAACAACAACGGAGATGGGAGAAAGGAAAAGCCGCAGGCGCTTTTGCCTTGCAGGGACAAACACAGCTCTTTATTTCTCTGCCCTTATCAGGGCGGTGAGAAAACCCAAAGCGTACAGCTTTAAGTGCTGCAGCTCTTATACAGCCTCAAGGGCAGATGCTTCCATGTTGGTGGTCTCAGCGGAGAGCAAGTTCTTTCCTTGTTGATGGTCGCAGTGGGAAGAGCGTTCTTTCCAAAGGTCCGGGCGAGAGAGCAGAGAGAGCTGTTTCCTCAACGGTGGTCCAGGCAAAAACGGGGTCTTTCCTTCCTTGCTGGTGGAAGGTCTGGGCAAAAAAGGTCTTCGTTGGTGGTCGAAGATCCGGGCCAAATGGGTGGAGCTGCCACAGTGCAACTCCTTATATAGCTCGCCCACTGAATGGCCTGAGCCAATCAGCTTTGAGTTCAATTGTCCAATCAGGTTTGGGGGATTTGTGAAGGGTTTTGTACAAACATCCAACCAAGTTACTTTCATTTTCCCTAGATTTAGCCATTTTCCCAGTTTTGGGGGTTTTGCCAATTTCCTTCCAATTTTTCCCTACACCTCAACATTCTGGCTTCGCTGAGCTGAATCTGCAGCTCCTCCACCTGCGGATGTCTTGGTCTCCCCTCCCCACACTCACACGTGTGAGTTTTCTCTGTCAGAAATGCTTTTCCTCCCCGCATCCCTCTCCTTGGCTAACTATTGCCCATCCTGTAAGTCCCCGCCCACATTCTCCCTTCTCCGAGGCCTGGACCCCCACCAGGTGAATGAGAGGTCTGAAAGTCACCACGGCTCAGTGCGGTTGTTATTGTTGGTTTAGCCCAGGGTTATGGCCCACTGGTGATCCTGAAATTTATTCTCTGGGCTGCCATCAACACTTTCTTCAAACACGAACTGGAATAGAATAAAGGAGGGTAGAAGACAGAGTGCTCTCCGCCCAGGAAAAGTGAACACTGCTGGGGAAGCTGTTGAAATTCCGACGCGCGCACGCGTGGGCTCCCACGTACACTCGACTTGTCATAAAATGTGCTTCTCGCTGTGGATAATGGCCCAAAACTTTGAAAGTCACAGCTGCGAGTGTCTCTGCGGCCTGGCCAGGCTCAGGATCATTGCTGTCATTTTTCAGGGCTTCCGGAGCCGTGGAGCTGTTGACTGAGGTCATCGGTCAGGACAGGAAGGGCGGCAGCTGCCCGCCTTCCTCAGGCTCCTTGGGGAGCTGCCCCTGGCGAGTCCGGCTGGGCCCACGCTGGGCTCCTCAGGCTCCTTCCTCACTAGATCACACTGCTCTGCGTTCTCAGCACACGCACGCATGCACACGGGCACACGTCCCTGTCTGCTGGCGTGGCGTGGTTCCGTGGGCCCCAGCAGCCCCAAGGGGTGCTTGTCAGCCGGAGGGTGTCCTTTACCTACATGGCGGGGCCGCTGCCTCCGCCAACCAGGCTGACTCTCAGATGGTGTCGGAGAAGCTTCTTTCAGCTTCCAAATCTCTGTACCCCAACCAGGAAGCTCTTGTGGGACCGACTCTTGGCAGGTGGCAAGCACTTGGCTTCCGTGGCCCTGTCGCACCCTGCAGCCGAGAGGAAGCGTTGGGGAGCCAGCCTGGTGGGTACCTTGCTTCAGATGCAGGGCCACTGGCTCCTGAGAGCAGTACTTAGCCGACTTCCCTCAACAAGCACATTCATCTTTGTCAGCCCTAATGAACCGCATTTGTCAGGTGGGACCCAGGGAGCAGCTGTGTTGGAAGGAGACAAATCACTTAATCCAAGGCTCCCGCCGCGGCAGCCCTGGCACAGTGTAGAATGTGGCATTTAGCAAGGGAGGTGCCCGGAGGACCCACGTAGGGGGAGAGCTAGCCCCCTCGCCGTGCCTGTCTGGTGGGAATAGAGCACGGGCGCCTCCGGGGTGTGCGCTGCCCGGGGCTTCTGCCCCAGGCTCACCTGGCTCTGGGCTGGGCATCCTGCAGGGGCACAGAAAGGAAAACAGAGGCAGGAGTGGCAGCCGCTGGCCCCAGCATGAGGCAAGCCCAGGAAAAATGACTGTGTTCAGAATCATCTCTTCCGTCATCCCTTCTGCCAGGCGTGGTGGCACAGCCTGTCATCCCAGCAGCTTGGGAGGTGGAGGCAGGAGGATCGCAAGTTTGAGACCAGAGTCAGTATATATAACTTAGTGAGACCCTGTCTCAAAAAGTAAAAAAATGGGCTGAGGTGCAGCTCAGTGGTCCAGCACTTGCACAGCATGCAGGTGCGAGGCCCTGGGTTCAACCCTCAGTACTGCAAAAAAAAAAAAAAAAAAAAAAAGAATCAGCCCTTCCAAGACCACCAACTGCACCAACTGGCTCCCTTTAAACCTGTTTAGGAAAGACTCTGGGATTTGAGGGCAGAAGCTTAGGCAAAAGCGGATGCATTGACTCACCGACTGGGAGGCTGAACAGCTGTGCCGCGAGCAAAGCCAGGATGCAGCTGAGCTTCCTGAACAAGCGCAGCCAAGACTTGCACGGGACACAGGTGCCTCTGCCTCCCCCCAGGCTTCCCCGTGTGCTGGCTCTGTCCCGTCTCCCTGCAGACTTGCACGGCAGTGGATGCTCGCCGCGGTCAAGACGCACCTCTTAGGAGTTTCCACTCCTGGGAAGGGGTTGTAGAAGCTTTGGATGGCCCAAAAGAGAAGAAAAGAAATAGAGAAGACAAAACTTAGTATTGTCCTGGGTCAATAGTGCAGCCCTGGGTCCTCAGATACCTGACAGTAATCTCTTAGTAGCCAGTTCTGGACAATTGCCAAGACAGTCAACTACTGGGCGAGAGGTGATTCCCTGAGGCAGCTCCCGTGGGAGCCATGTGGCTGGTATCCAGGGGTGTCATTTAGGGGCAGAAGGTGGGAGTCCTTAGCAGACAGGACAGCCCAGGGCTATTTTGATAGTCTTCTGCCCTCACTGCCCGCCCCCCCGCAGCTCCTCCTACTCCTCCATACCCGCTTTCAGTCCCAGAGAGTGAAAACACTCATTTTCCTGAAGGAACCTTGGGAATAAGATGAAGGAGTTTGGGGCAATATTACTCACGCTACTTCACTCCTGTCGGTAGCTGTACCACCGTGGCGTCCAATCTCATCAGATTTCGGAAGCTAAACCGGGTGGGGCCTGGTTTGTCCTTGGGTGGGAGACCGCCTGGGAACACCAGGCTCTGTAGGCTTGGACAAGGACTGGCAACCCACTCCCAAAAACAGTCATTGAAAACCCTATGAACGGCAGAGAAGCACTGACGATAGTGTTTCGCCTGTTGTATGTGGGGTCGCTATGAGTTGGCCACTGACTCTTTGGCACCCAACAACGACAACAACAAATTTCACTCCCATGTGACTGTCAGGGCTACAGGACACCCAGAAGTGACACTGGGACCAATGCTGAGCTTGCTGGGTAGCTTTACTCTGCTGGTGGTGACGGTCAAATCCTGAGGCCAGGATCCTGATGGACTGTGGGTATTTACTACACAGCTAATCCTCTGCACCAGCGCTGGGTCCTCAGATACCTGACAAGAATAACGCTTGTGCTTTTGAGTGACGGTGTCCTCACACAGCCGGCAGCAGCGTTCCACGTTCATCCCCCCAGAGGCTTCCAAACTGCCTTGACCATGACCCTCAGTAAAACATACATCTTACAAACAAAGTAAAATAGTTCATAGCATGACCAGGTACATGTATATTTATAACACTAGCATAAGTTCTTTTTAAAATAAACCCTAAACCTGCCATTGGGAGAAGGACCTCGCAACTCATTCCCAAAAATCAATCCACCATTGAAAACCCTATGAATAGCAGAGAAGCACTGACAATAGTGTTTTGCCTGCTGTACATATGGGCGCTGTGAGTTGGACACCAACTCGACAGCACCTAACAACAACATACCTGCCCTTACTATACATGATATTCCTTAAGATCCTTTTTATTATGTTTGCTCCTTTTCCATTTTGTTTTTATGTCTTTAAATTTTTCTTCATGGCTCACAGATGAGACTGAACCTACATTTTGATTAACATGCACCGCCTCACTCCCCCCACACGGTCACCCTCGCTGCACCGCCATCTTTACAGCAAGCACTCTATGAACAGCGCTCCTTCTGTATGCCAGGCTCTAGTCTGGGCTTCTCGAACGTTCTGAGAGTGTATGGAACGTACGGAAGGGCTGAGCTGAGCCCTTCCCTAACTCCTGGCCCACACAGTCATGAGGTATAATGAGTGAGTTACCAGTCTTTTTTTTTTTTTTTTCTTTTATTATGATCTGACCTTTGTATAGGACTTTTCCCTTCTTATAATTTTGGTTCAGCTCCCACATATGAGTGAGAACATGTGGTGTCCTCTGTGGTTTTTGGTGTGAATATAAGGAAACTGAGGGTCACCACCAACCCCAGGTAATAACCAAATTCAGAGCAACATGGCAATACTGAAACCCAGGCCGCCAGGCTACGAGACTCTATCACCCCCTAGCTGCTTCTGCAAGACCTGGGGAGCCCCTGAGCAGGCCTGCGTGCTGGGGCACACTAAAGATGACGGGGGATCTCTGTTGTTCCTCCTCTGAGGTGTTGTTAGGTGCCATCAGACCTGTGTCCGACTCGTAGCCACCCTGCATACAACAGGCAAAACACTATTTATTGTTAGTGCCTCTCTGCTATCCATAGGGTTTTCTGGGATGGCTGACTGTTTTTTGGGAGTGGGTTGCCAGGTCCTTCTCCCAAGCCTACAGCACCTAGTGTTCCCAGGCGGTCTCCCAACCAGGCCCGACCCTGTTTGGCTTCCAAGATCTGACAGCATCAGATGCCACAGGGCCAAGGCTGCAGGCTCCTCCCCCGAGAGGTGGAGTCTAACTACCTTCCTTGTCAGTCTCATCTGGCATCATCAATCTGCTTGACCAACAGAATGAGGTGCAAACAACATTGTAGGGTTAGCTAGGTCAGAAGAAGTTTTGTGACATCAGCCTGGGTCCCACTACTCTGCAACAGCATTTTGAAGCGCAATGGGTAGGGGCTCTAGTCAGTGCTCCCAGGTGAGTCCAGGCTTCCGGCCATGCCCAGGAAGAAGCCAGACATGCAAACAAAGAGATGCTGGCTGCCCCAGCCTCACCAGCCTGGAGCAGAAGAATCGCCTGGCTGAGCTGAGCCCTTCCCTAACTCCTGACCCACACAATCATGAGGTATAATGAGTGAGTTACTAGTCTTTTTTTTCTTTTATTATGATCCGACCTTTGTATAGGATTTTTTCCTTCTAATAATTTTGATTCAGCTCCCACCTATGAGTGAGAACATGTGGTGTTTCTCTTTCTGAGCTCGTGTTTGTTCACTTAAAATAATTTTCTCTGATTCCATCCATTTTGTGAATGACCCTATTTCATTTTTTTTGATTGCTGAGTAGTATTCCATTATGTATAGGTACCATAGTTTTTTTATCCATTCTTCTGTTGAAGGGCACTTTGGTTGATTCCATATCCTTGCTATTGTGAAAAGTGCTGCACTGAACATGGAGATGCAGGTGTCTCTGTGGTATGATGACCCATCTCCCTTTGGGTAAATTTCCAATAGTGTTATAGCTGGGTCATATGGTAGATCTGTTTTTAGCTTTTTAAGATATCTCCATATTGATTTCCACAGTGGTTGGGCCAATTACTAGGCTTAAGCCATCATATGTTGGGTATTTTATTGTGCAGGCTGATGTTGTTATTGTTGTTGTTGTTGTTAGGTGCCATCGAGTTGGTATCCAACTTGTAGCAACCCTCATAGGGTTTTCAATGGCTGACTGCTTTGGGATTACCTTGGGAGTGGATTGCCAGGCCCTTCTCCCATTTTTGCGGTGCTGGGAACTGAACTCGGGACCTCAGAGACTGCAGCGCAGCGCTCTACCCACTGAGCTAAATCCCAGCCCGTGCAGACTGATACACTCTAAGCATAAGCCTCAGGAGCTCTGCACGACCACCCACTCCCTGCAGAAAGGCTTTTAGGAGCCTTTGCCTCTGCCTACTGCAGCTCCAGGTGGGTTGGAGGGGCTCAGCTCCACTGCTGTGGCTTGGAGATGCTGTGAGTGTGTCCCCTGAAGGTGCAGTGGTGGCTCGGTCCGTGGTGTGGTGGTGGGATCTTTAAGAGGTGGGGTCTAGTGGAAGGAGAGTTGATCCCTGGGGACATTGCTCTTAGACGGGACTCATGTAGTTCTCATAGGACCCTGGCTGGTTTCCATAAGAGTGGGTTGTAATTTAAAAAAAAAAAAAAAAAAGCAAACCTGGCCCCTGAATCTTTCTCACCTCCTCCCTTCCCATGTAGTCTCTTCAGCACACACTCCCACCATTATGACCCCATTACCACGAGGTCCCCACCACACCAAGAAGATGTAAGTGCCATGATCTTGAACCTTGAACTAAGCAAACTTCTTTTCTTTATAAAGTATGCAGCCTGAGGCATTTTGTTAAAATAACACAAAATGGAATAATAAAAGCTAGGCACAGTGACATTCCTCATGTTCCCAGCTACTTGGGAAGCTGAGGCAGAAGGATCACTTGAGCTCACAAGTTCAAGACCAGCCGGGGCAACATAGCAAGACCCCACCTAAAAAGACAAGCACAAACCAGACTAATATACCCACCACATATGTGTATATAGAATATATTATATTCTAAGAATGTGCTAAAGCATGCCCCCCCCGCCTTCCTGCCCTACTCCATTCCCCAACCTCCATGAGTTCAGACACAGACTGTTTTCTCTCTCTCTCTCTCTCTCTCTCTCTCTCTTTGCAGTACTGGGGGTTGAACCCAGGGCCTCGCGCCTGCATGCTCTGCAAGTGCTGGACCACAGAGCTGCGCCCCCAGCCCATTTTTTTTACTTTTTGAGACAGGGTCTCGCTAAGTGACGCAGACGGCCTCTGGTCTCGAACTTGCGATCCCCCTGCCTCCGCCTCCCCAGCCGCTGGGAGGACAGGCGTGCACCACCAGGCCCCGCTTACAGACTGTCTATTCTATGCACCTGGAGGATGAACTCAGTGGGGCCTTTGGGGTCCCCCCCACTCCCATCTCATCTGTGCTGATCTGCCCAACTGGCCACTGGCTTTCCATGGCTGCCTGTCCCTGGGGACGAATCCGAGGCAGAGGCTGCCATCTGCGAGGGAAATTGTGCCGGGTGTGGAAACAGGCATAAATAATAGAAAAGCATTTCCTTGCATTTCTGCACAAGTCTCTGGGTGCCCTGACTGGCAGTGGGGAGAGGGAAGGAAAAGAGACATGAAATCAAAAAACTTTTCTTCTTAAAAGGAATCCTTGTAGCATGCGGTCCCAGCACTGCCCCGGGAAGGAGACGGGAAACCTGGCGCACCCTCCTCCCCAGGAAGACGCGCTACAGGGGCTACAGGGACCGGGCGGGGAGGGAGGCGGCTGTTGTGGAGGAGGTGTCAGCACTGTTTGCTAATATTTACTCAAATTAATAAGATGTTGAGCAACGGCCTCCACAAAAAAAAAAAAAAAAAAAAAAAGCCACGGTTAAAATTAGTAAGTAGTTCATCCGGTTCTAACAATATGGAATAATTAATTTCAACACTTGGGGTTTTTTCTCCATAAACAGTAATTAAAGCGAAATATTATACAGCTGCACCTGTTTCTCACTTTGAGCTTTGCACGGTGAGTAAACGCGATCTTTTATGGATGAGAGGAGACCCACGCCGGAAAGCTGCAGGGAGAACAGCGAAGCCCCCCAGGCCCCCAGAGACCTGTGAGAAATTCCAGAAGCTTTACTCAACCACCAGGAGACAGCCGGCGTGGGCCGCTCCACCGTGAGCCCAGTTTCCCCCTGACTCTCAGTTCCCTGAAGGGTCCAGGGGTTTGGAGGAGTGAGAGTTAGGAGATCCTTCTGAGTCAGGTGCCCCGAGCACCCTGGTTTCTGCAGCAGCTTAGCCCCCCTCAGATGAAGGGCTGTGCCACACAGTCCAGGGGAAGCAGAGCCAGGTAAAGCACAGGGCGCGCCGGGCGCGGTGGCGCACGCCTGTCATCTCAGCAGCTGGGGAGGCAGAGGCGGGAGGATCGCAAGTTCGAGACCAGAAGCAGTCTGCGTAATTTAGCGAGACCCTGTCTCAAAAAGTAAAAAAATGGACTGGGGGCGCAGCTCCGTGGTCCAGCACTTGCAGGGCATGCAGGTGCGAGGCCCTGGGTTCAACCCCCAGTACCACAAAAAAAAAAAAAAAAGAAAGAAAGAAAGAAAAAGACAAAGAAAAGGCACCAGCACAGAGCTAATATTGGGCAGCACTTCACTCTTCATGGCTTTTGCAACCCTGTGCGCAGTTATTCCTCTCTCCAACTAAATAGTAGCAAGCACCCTGCCAGGCTGCTTGGGCATTCCCATTCCTGCCTCTGCTCTCTCCCTCCCCCAGCCCAGGCACCTTGAGCAAAGCGGCCTTGGTGAGGTGCCTGCCTGCCGCCATGTCCAGTGCTTTCTCTTCCCCACTGAGCCTCTCCATTTACAGAAAAACAGCCTCTAGGTCTGATGGGTCCCAGAGCTCCAGCAGGTTTTATTCGTGGAAAACGGAGGATGTATCAAAGTAACGTGGGTGGCCTCTGGTTTCTTTTTTTTGTTTGTTTGCAGTACTGGGGTTGAACCCAGGGCCTCGCGCCTGCATGCTCTGCAAGTGCTGGACCACTGAGCTGCACCCCCAGCCCATTTTTTTACTTTTTGAGACAGGGTCTTACTACGTTACTCAGACTGCCTGTGGTCTTGAACTTGTGACCCTCCCACTTCTGCCTCCCGAGCCACTGGGATGACAGGCCTGCGCCGCCTCGCTCAGCGTGTTGACCTCTGGTTTCTCAGGCAGGAACAAAGCAGCCATTGGAGGCAATGTGCCCTGATCAGAAACCTGCAGTACCTATGTAGACGCAGACACGGACCTTGCTTTTTCAGCTCCAAACGACACAGCTCAAGCTGTGGAGTAAATACACAGCCATGGCCCCCACTGACTGGCGGTGCAGCACCTGCCACCATCTGAAGCCGGGACACTGTTCTGTTCACTGTTGAGTGCCTGCACTGTGGCATGGAGGAGATGCCCTGGGATGATTTGGGAATAAACTCTTGTGGATTTGAGCAATTCCTTGGGAGAGAGGCTGGTACCAGGCAGCAGTGCCAGCTCTGCAGAAGCATCCGGCCCCTCTGGCCATGGCACGCAATCTTGGGAGCACATGGTTTTACCTCAAGGGTGTGACCCAGGGCATAGGGCCTGCATACACTAAGGACTGAGGACACGGTCCGCCTCCTGTCTTCTCTCACTGGTGCCCATGGGTGATATGGGTTCTCCGTGCCGGCTGTGGGTATTATTGACAGTGACTTGGGGATGGATCCTTAATACTCAGCATGAATCTAGACCCTGCCCTATTTCATTCCAAGGAAGCAGGGCATGTTGGAGAAGGCAAGCTGGGATGGATGGATTCTGAGCCATGGTGGCATTGGCATGGGCTGGACAGGCAGCCAGAGCAGGCAAAGCAAGAGCCAGGGCCCAGAGATTCCTGAGGGCCACGGCCAAGGAAACTGCGCTATTGGCAATGCAAGGGACTCAATCAGGAGATCTAGGGACAAACTAGAGAGAGGGGGAGAGCGAACAGTCTTAGGTAATGACATGGAGCAGCTCAGAGCCTGAGCCTGCATTAGGCCTTTGTTCTGAGAGTGGGTCCCTCTCCCCGGAGTGCTCTGCTCTCAGCCTGTGGCGTTTTCCAGCCCACTGAGCAACACGTCAGAGCGCCTGCACAGACCCGGTCGGTGCACCTGCCCAAAGACTACAGTCTTCAATCTTATTGATTTCTTTACTGTTTTATCTACCTCTGACTCCGACTGAAATATCTGGATTTTTAAAATTAATTAATTAATTAATTAATTAATTTTTGTCATCGTAAGCACCTAGTGGGAGCATTTTGGCAAAATATATTAATAATTATTTAAAAATTCCAGTCTTTTTTTTTGGGGGGGCGGTACTGGGGGTTGAACCCAGGGCCTTGAACCTGCATGCTCTGCAAGTGCTGAACCACTGAGCTGCACCCCCAGCCCACTGCTTTTTGTTTTTACTTTTTGAGACAAGGTCCTGCTAAGTTTCGCAGACTGCTTCTGGACTTAAACTTGTGATCCTCCTGCCTCCGCCTCCCAAGCCACTGGGATGACAGGCGTGCGCCACCGCGCCTGGCAAAAATTCCAGTCTTTTGATTCAGTAATTGTCCTTGTGGGAATCTCAACAATGGGTTTCATCAGAGATGTGGGGAAAGACTTTGCACAAATCTGTTCAACGCAACTTAAAATAGAAAACAATAACTGGGGTTTCCGGTTTACAGCCTGGCATGGGAAGAGCTTGGAAGTTGCCACTCTCTCCTAACAGCAAATAAAAAACTGGACAAACTGAAAAATAGAATAAAGCAAAATACACAATGACTTCTCTTAGATCCATAAGAACAGAAAGGTCTCAAGACAATCCACCAGTGCCCAAATGGAAGGACCAACAGGAGAACACAGAGCCACAGCTCGGTGGAGCAGAAATCCGTGAGGTAAAACAGTGGCCCACGTGAGAGGAGAAAACCAGAGCTGTAATGGATGGCTCTCCGGAGGTTTGATGGGGCCACAGCTGACAGAGGAAAACCTTAGAGGGAGCCAATCTTAGTGCCCTACACACTTTTGTGAGTTTTCACTCCAGAAGCTTGACCCTGACTGGGAATGTCAGAGGAAAACCCCACCATGTCAGAGCATTCTGTCTTTAACAAGGTCTGTTCTTAGGAGAAACTGTTAACCAGAATCTAACCTGCTGGGTCTACAATTAACACCCATAGAAGCAGCAGTCAAGAAATCAAAAGACGGCATTGAATTGGGAAAAGCTATTGCAAAAGATTTCTTTAAAGTGTTGAAAAGTAAAGATGTTGCATTAAAGACAAAGGTGCATTGAAGACGAAGGTGTGAAAGCTGGACATTAAATAAGGGAGACAGGAGAAGAATTGATGCTTTTGAATTATGGTGCTGGAGATGAATATTAAATATACCATGGACTGCCCAAAGAACCAACAGATCTGTCCTAGAAAAAGTGCAACCAGAGCGCTCCTTAGAAGCAAGGATGCCCAGACTGTCTTATATACTTTGGACATGTCAGGAGGGACCAATCTCTAGAGAAGGGCATCATGTTTGGGAGAGTGACAGATCAATGAAAAAAAAAGAAAGAAAGACCCTCAACTATATGGATAGACACAGTGTCTGCAACAATGGGCTTAAACATAAAAAAGATTGTGTGCTGGCATAGAGTCAGAGTGTTTCACTCTGTTATTCATAGGGTCGCTGTGAGTCAGACCCACCTCAATGGCATCTGTTAACAGCAACCACCTGCTGGGCGTTGTAAGAGCTTAACTGACCCTGGGAAAGAGTGTTCCACCCCAGCTGGCTTCATCCTTCCACATGGAGGAAGCAAAGAGCCCAGCTCCTGTCAGTTTAGCCATTCTGTCCGCCTAAGGTTGGGAGGGGACGGAGAAGCTTATGTAAAGCTAGCAGTCCAAGGGCCCAGGCTCACTGAGAGACTGAACACCTAATCCTGGCACAGGAGAAGGATTCTCCTCCCCCAAACCCTACCAGCACATTGCTAAAGACCTGCTCACAGCAGTTATTTTACCCAGTATATCATGTTTGGTTATTAAGAAAAAAAATACAAGATATACTGAAAGCCAATAAATAAATACATAAATTTAATTAATTAATTTTTTAGAAGTCAGTTTGACAATGTGGTGCCGGCACCAGAACCACATTCAGATATAAAGATATGGCAGGGAGGATGGAATGATCGGACCAGGAATGTAAAATAACTGTGCTCTGAGCTTTAATATATAACAAGACAGCACACAAGAAGAGAGAGGCATTGTTACTGGAGAGGTGGACATTCTAAGAAAGGACCAAAAAGAACTACTCCAGATCAAAAGCGCTGTCCCTGAAATGAAGACGGTCTGACCGTCTTATTAATGGACTGGACACAGGCAAGGAAAGAACCATTGAGCCTGAGGATTTCTCAGTACCAACCTCCAATACTGAAAAAGCAAAGAGAAAGAAAGCATGGAGGGAATAAAGAACAGAATATCCAGAACTGCAAAACGATAAAAGATGTAACGTATGTGTAATGAGAATATAAGGAGAAGAAAAGAAAAAGGCACAGAAGATATATTTAGAATGGTAACAATTGAGGATTTCCTTCAAGTTAATGTTAGACACCAAACCGCAGGTCCAAGAAGCTGACCAAACACAAAGCAAGCTAAGTAACAAACACTATACCCAGGCGTATCATTTTCAAGCTTTAGAAAATCAAGGACAGAGAAAACCGTGAGTGTAGAAGAAAAAGAAACCTTACCAAAGATAAGAGTTACATCTGACCTCTCCTTGAGCAATCATAGACATGTAAGAAGAGTGGAGCGAAGTAGTTAAAGAATTGAGAGGGAAAATAAAAGCTACCAGTGTGGAATTCTGCCTTGAAAAACTATCCTTCAGAAGTGGAGGAGAAATAGACTGCCTCAGACAAACAAAAACTGAGGGAATTCACTGCCAGTAAACCTGCCTTTCTAGAAACACTTTTGAAAAAAAAACTTATAGAAAAGAAAAATGATAAATGTTAGAAACAGAGATCTACATAAAGAGAGGAAGAACAATGGAGAAAGAATAAGATAAAATGAAAACTCTTATTTTCCTTATTTTTAACTAATCTAACAGATAGTTTGTTCAAAATAATGGCAACAATGTATATATGTATGTTTACAAATAAGCAATATGTGTGTGTGTGTGTGTGTGTGTGTGTGTGCGCGCGCCTGTGTGTATGTGTGTGTGCTTGCTTATATATAAGCAAAATATATAGAAGGAATAGGAAGGAGGAATTAGGATGATTTCATAATTATAAGGTATGGGCACAAGCCATGAAGTGGTGTGGTGTTATCTGAAAATGGAGTTGGGTTAGTTGTAAACATATATTGTAAACCCTAGGGCAACCACCAAAAAGAGTTTAAAAGGAAAAGGTAGAAGAGACATGCTAAGAGAGAAAAGAAAACGGAGTTGTATAAAATGCTCAGTCACAACTGTTAAAGGAAAAAAGTGGAAGGCAAAAATTGGAACAAGAAACAGGAGTAACAAATAGAAAGCAGCAACAAATAAGATAGGGTGCAGCCCTGTAATCCCAGCGACTTGGGGGTGGAGGCAGGAGCATGGCAAGTTTAAGGTCAGAGGTAACCTGCATAACTTAATGAAACCTTGTCTCAAAATAAAAACTATAAAAGAGGCTGGAAGTGCAGCTCAGGGGTACAGTGCTTACAAAGTATGTGGGAAGAAAAAAAAGATAGTTGGGATAGCCCCCACACATATCATCATCAGCAGCAACAACAACAACAAAAACTTAGGGGTTAAACAATGCATGGCTAAATAACACATTCACCAAAGAGTAAATCTCAAGAGAAATTCAAAAATATTTTGGACCAAATGAAAATAAAAACACAGCTTATTAATTTGTGGGATGCAGCAAAAGCAGTCCCTGGAGGGAAATCTATATTATTGAATGTATATATTAGATATGACTATAGATGTGAGATCAATTATTTAAGTTTCCATGTTAGGAAAATAGAAAAAAAAGAACATCAAGTTAAGGACAAAGTTACAAAAAGAAAAGAGATGATAAAATTTGAACAGAAATTAATAAAATTGAAAGTAGAAGATTTATGAAGAAAACCAATAAAATCAAATATTTGCTCTTTAAAATGATCAGGCTCTATCCAAGCTAAGGAAAAGAGAGAGAGAGAGAGAGAGAGAGAGAGAGAGAGAGAGACAGACAGACAGACAGCGAGAGAGACAGAGAGACAGAGAGAGAGATATGACTAATATCATAAAGGAGAAAGGGAAAATACTACAGATCATATGGACATGAAACAGATAATAAAGGGACACCATGAGAAACTCCATGCTTACACATTTAATAGCCTAGATGAAATGGAAAAATTCCTTGAAAGATATTGTCTGCCAAAATTCATACACATTAAAAAAAATTGAGTAGGACTACTTTGTTATAGAGATTGAATCAATTGATACTCTTCCAAAAAAAAAAAAAAGTCAAATTGGTTCACTGATGGCCTCTACCAAACATTGAAGGAGGAAATGTTACCAATTCTCTATAACATCTTTCAGAAGATAGCAGAGACTATTTCCTGATCCATTCTATGAGGCCAGTATTGCCCTAATGCCCAAGCTATAGAAAAACGTCACAAGGAAAGAAAGCTTCAGACCAATCTCTTATGAAGATAGACACAGAAACCTCAGCAAAATATGAGCAAATCAAATTTAATAATGTATAAAAATGATTATATTACCACAGCCAAGTGGAATTTACCTCAGTCGTGCAAGACTGTTTCAACATTTTAAAATCCATCACATCAACAGGATAAAAAAGAAAAATCACAAGATCATATTGACACAAAAATCATTTGATAAAATGCAGCACAAATTCATGATTTTAAAAAACCCTCAGTAAAGTAGGAACAGAGAGGAAATTCTTTAACTTGATGAAGAATACTTACAGGAAGAAAAAAGTCCTATAGGTAATGCCATGCTTATTACTCAGAAATTAAAGCTTCCTCACTAAGAGCAAGGCAAGTTTGTCCCCTTTCACTATTCTTTTCAAAATTATAAGTCTTAACTAATGAAACAAGGCAAAAAAGAAATGAAAGGTATACCTTTTCAGTCTGATGGTGAAAGAAGACATAGAACTGTCTTTGTAGAAGATATGATTATCTATGTTGTTGTTGTTGCTGTTGTTAGGTGCTGTCGAGTAGTGTCCGAATCTTAGCGACGCTTATAGGGTTTTCAATGGCTGATTGTTTCTGGATTGCCTGGGGAGTGGGTTGCCATGTCCTTCTCCCGTTTTTTTTTTTGGTGTGTGTGTGGTGCTGGTAATCTAACTCAGGACCTCAGAGACTGCAGAGCGGCGCTCTACCAACTAAGCTAAATCCCAGCCCCAATTATCTATGTAGGAAACACAAAAGAATAGACAAAAAAAAAAAAAAAGTCCTGGAATTAGTAGCGATTATAACAAGATTTTAGGATAAAAGGTTAAAAAATACAAAATCAGCCACTTTCCTACACACCAACAATGAACAAGTGGAATTTAAAATTAAAAACACAGCACTATTATATTAGCACATTCAAAGGTAAAATACTTAGACATAAATATACAAAATATGTACAAGATCTATATGAGGAAAACTATAAAACTCTAATTGAGGAAATTGAAGAATAACTAAAGAAATGAAGAGGTACTCCATGTTCATTAATAGGAAGATTCAATATTGTCAGGGTGTCCATTCTTCTCAGCATGATCTATGGAATCAATTCAGTCCCAGTCAAAATCAGGGCAAGTTATTTTATGGGTATCAACCAGCTATTTCTAAGGGTAACATGAAGAGACAAATGATTCAGAACAACCAAGATATTAAAGAAAGAACAAAGTAGAAGGCTAACACAATTGACTTTGAAATATAAAGCTATGCAAACCAAAACAATGTGGTGTTTGTGAAAGGATAGACAAACAGCAATGGGAAAGACTGGAGAGCCCAGAAATAGACCCACAAAAAAACACAGTAAAATGGCATTTAATGAACGGGCAAAAGTAATACAATGAAGAAAAGGTAGTCATTCCAGCAACTGATGCTGGAACAACTAAACATCTACATGCAAAAGAAAATAAATCTGTACACAGACCTCACACTTCTCGAGAAAATTGTTATAGAATGGATCATAGGCCTAAATGTAAAACATGAAACAAACAAGAAAATTCTTAGAAAATAGCATAAGAGGAAAGCTAGATGAACTCAGGTTTGGTGATGACATTTTCAGAATACATCGAAGGCCCAAAAGAAAGAATTGGTAAATTGGTTTCCATTAAAACTTTAAATTTCTGCTCTGTGAAAGAAACTTTAAAAGAATGAAAAGATAAGCCACAGACTTGGAGAAAATATTTGCAAAAGACATTTCTAATAAA
Source organism: Pedetes capensis (assembly GCA_007922755.1). Lineage (NCBI taxonomy): Eukaryota > Metazoa > Chordata > Mammalia > Rodentia > Pedetidae > Pedetes > Pedetes capensis. The sequence goes on along the minus strand of VMDO01002947.1, from coordinate 95,052 downwards.
AGACTTATTCAAAATACATAAGAACTCTTAGCCAGGCACGGTGGTGCACCCCTGCAATCGCAGCAACTCGGGAGGCAGAAGCAGGAAGACCTCAAGTTCGAGACCAGAGGCAGTCTGTGTGATTTAGCGAGACCCTGTCTCAAAAGGTAAAAATTGGGCTGAGGGTATGGCTCAGTGGTCCAGCACTTGCAAAACACGCAAGCATGAGGCCCTGGGTTCAACCCCTAGTACTGCAAAAGAAAAAAAAAAAATCTCTTAAAACTTAGCAATGAAAAACAATCCTTAAAAAAAAAGATCAAAGACTTTAACAGATAAGATACAGAAATGATTTATTTACATGTATGGGACTGTTATAATGAAGCCCATTATCTGTATAATTACTACTAAAATTTTTTTAAAGGATATATGTTGTTGTTGTTGTTGTTGTTGCTGTGGTTGTTTTCAGGTGCCATCAAGTCAGGTCTGATCCGTAGTGACCCTATGTACAACAGAACGAAATGCTTGCTCACACTGTGCCAGGCCTGGTACTATGTCAGTGCTTCTCTCCTATTCATGGAGCTTTTAATGGTGAATTGGGAATGAATTGCCAGGTTCTTCTCCTAGCCTGCCACACCAGATATTCCCAGGTGGTCTCCTATCCAAGGGCTAACCAGGCCGACCCTGCTGGGCTTCTGAGATCAGGCGGAATTGGAATGTCAAGGTGCTATGGCTGCGGAGGGGTTTAGTTCAGTTGGCAGAGTGCCTCACGGCACTCTCTGAGGACCCGGGTTCGATCCCTCGCACTGCAAAAATGGGAGACGCACGTGGCAATCCACTCTCGAAGCAATCCTGAAATAATCAGCTATTGAAAACCCTATGAGGGTGGTCATGAGTTGAGCCTGACTGGACAGCAGTCCAGTCCTAACAACAACAAAGGATATACAGGCAACAAATAAGCATATGAAACGATGTTCCACTTCCTGTGATAAGGGAAGTGCAAATTAAAAGAAGTGAAATATCACCACATTCCTATTGTTGTTGTTGTTAGGTGCCATCGAGTCGAGTCTAACTCATAGCGACCCTCATAGGGTTTTCAATGGCTGACTGTGTGGGGATTGCCTTGGGAGTGAGTTGCCACGTCCTTCTCCCATTTTTGCGGTGCTGGGAATCGAACTCGGGACCTCAGAGACTGCAGATCGGCGTTCCACCAATTGAGCTAAATCCCAGCTACATCCCTATTAGAGTGGCCAAAATACAGAACACTGACAACACAAAACAATGGCAAGGACGTTGACCAACAGGGACCCTCAGTCACTACTGGTGGGCACACAAAATGGATGGCTCCTTTGGAAGACAGTTTGTATGTTTCTTTTCAAAGAAACAAACCTGAACAGTCTCTTCCCCTACAACCAAGCAATTGCACTCCTTGCTTTTTACTCAAGAGAGTTGAAAACTTCTGTCCACACAAAAACCTACACGGGAATGTTTCTAGCAGCTTTATTCATAATTTCCAAAACTTGGAAGCAACAAAGATGTCCTCCAATAGGTGAATGGATGCAGGAAATGTAGTTCATCCGGACAATGGAGTATTATTCAGCAATAAAAAGAAATGAACTGTCAAGTCATGAAAAGAAATGGAGAAAATTTAAATGTGTATTACTGTGTAAAATAAGCCATTCTGAAAAAGAGTCTATACTGTGTGATTCCAACTATATGACACTCTGGAAAAGGTAAAACTATGGAAACAGTAAAGGGGTTAGCAGGTGGCAGGGGTAAGGATGGAGAGAATCATAGTCAAGCAGAACACACAGGATCTTTAGGGCAGTGAAACTATTCCATGCGATATTATAATGGTGGATATGTGACATAAGCTTGCCAGATTCATAGAATGTATAATGCCAAGAGTGAACCTTAATGCAAGCTATGGACTCTGAGCAATAATGATGTGTCAATGTAGATTCATTAATTGTTAAAATGTACCACTCCAATGAAGGTGTTAATGTTGGACTATGCATATGGGGTTTTTGTTAGATGCTATCAAGTCATATCCAATTCATAGCGACCCTTACAGGGTTTTCAGTGGCTGATTGTTTTGGGATTGCCTTAGATGTGGATTACCACGTCCTGCTCCCATTTTTGTGGTGCTGAGAATCAAACTCGGGACCTCAGAGACTGCAGAGCAGTGCTCTACCAACTGAGCTAAATCCCAGCCCTGCATATGTAGGGACGGGAGTTATATGGAAAAATCTCTGTACCCTCTTAGTTTTGTTGTGAACCTAAAACGGCTCTAAAAGAAAATCAAAGTCTTTAAGAAAAAGAAAAGGAAAAACAACTGACAAATTTCTTCAATGTTTAACAAAAATGGCTCTGTGTGGATAACCCCTATGGCAAAATATTATGCAGCCACAGCACATGACTTCACAGATATTATTTTTGACATAAAATTATATATCCCGAATGATACATGAAACTTTGTAGATAAAAAAATAAAGAATACGTGGAGTGGAGGAATCCAGATGTTTGTCACTTTTTCCTTATGCTTTCCTGCATTTTCTCAAACATCCACGATGGTCACATACGACTTTTAGAATAAGAAGAAAAAGAACCAAAGAACCGCTGCCTTCTGCGGGCCCTGTGGGGTTGCTTTCCTGAAATCCGTGTCCCTTATTCGCCAGGGTGAGGTTTATGAAGCCGGCTCCGACAGGCTCCCGTCGGCGCTTGCCTGGCACAGCCCAGCCCAGCGGGAGAGTTGTCTGTTTGGCTGAGATTCCGGATTCCAATAACAACATCGCGGCTGCTGCTGCCTGGAGCTTTCTTCTGAATTCTCAGCACAGCCATGCACAACGTTCCCCGCGCCTTTGACTCTTCAGCACTGCCAATCGCTCTTTTAATGCAAACACAAGGTGTGTTTTAATGAATCCGGAATGTTACCGATGCAAGTAATCCAAGGTGGGAATACTCTGGGCATCACTAGCCGCGTTCACAAACTGGGTTCAGGTCCTCACACGCCTGCAGCAAAGGATGGACATAAGCCAGGTTGCCTCTGAGAACTACCTTAGCTCCGCTCAGACTGGAAATCTGATAATGGAAGTTTATTGTCTCACCGAAATGAAAATCCCAGAGGGAGACAGGCATCAGATACAATCTGATCCAAGCGTTCACAGCGACCCGGAGCCCTGGTGCTGTGTTCTCCCCTACGTTCTTAATTCTCTTTTATCCCCAGCCTGGCTTCCCTTGGGGCCTCAGCCATCAGTGGGCTGTCTTCTCATCCACACAGCGCCACGGTCAGAAGAAGAGAAAGAGAGGAGGCCCTCCCCCGCAACCCTCTTGGGGATTTTTAAAATGCACCCCATAACTAGGGTCCCTCATATTAACATGAGGGACTGACCTCTAGGTGACCCCAGGGCCACATGCCACTCACTCACTCCTACCCCTCCCATCGAGTGAGCAAAGATGGCCCCTAACCAGCCTGGCCAGCCTCAACCACCTCAATTTTGCTTGGCCACCCCTAGCTCCCCAGTTAAATAACTGCCCCTACCTGGCAGGTATGACAGTTCACCTGCTGTACCTGTCAGGAATGTGCCCTGATTGGCTAACCCCAGGACACACACCCCCTCTAGGACCCTATATAAGTAGGGCTTTTGGACCCCCTTCACCCCACCACTGTTCTCCGTCCCTCAACTGCTGTCTGGACCCCATCACCTCAATCCAGTGCTCCCCAATCCAGTGGAAGATCTCCAACCAAGCCGACGTGTCAAGACCAGGGGCCCAGAAGCACCAAAGGCTACAAGCAAGCCACGAAGAGCCTCCCAATTCCTCCCATCCTTGGGAAGGAGGGAGGCAGAGAAGGCGAGCTGCGAGAGTCAAGACCATTGGACCTCCAGCCCAGTGGAACACCAACTGCTTGTAGCTGTGCCTTTAAGGCTGAGCTGTAGGCTTAGTGCTAACCTTGAGCACTTGACAGGGGATGCTTGCTGGTTGCACCCCACTTGGGGAGTAACTCAATAAACTCTCCCTCTCCAGTTTCCCGAAGAAGGTCTCCCGAGGTCCTTTTTTGGCTTCTCCGGCCACCACACCAACCCGGTCCAGTGGGTCCCCGATACCCACTTGGTGTCATGGCAAAGTTCTGACCTCTGCTAGGCCTGAGCCAAACCCCGACACAGCCCCAGCAGTGATCCCACTTGTTCTGATTGGGCACTCACCCCGGACTTGACCAGAGGGACAGAACACACTGACCATGAGTCTGGACTGGTCACGTGGCCAGCACATCTGGCAATGGTATTAGCTTCCCCAGAATTACCTGGGTCCCCGGACAGAAATCACAACCACCAGAGAAAAGGAACTGGATTTGGGGAGGTCACCACAAACTTCCACCCTGGGGATGCTCTTTTTTGACATTTTCCTTTAGAGTATATCTAAAGGGCTGCTTTTGCAAGTGTCAACAACAGGAATGTTTATGGATGTCCAATTCTACTACTTGATTCAGAAAATTATTACCCTGAATTTACAAATCTAGTGAAATGATAGGTTTTAATATTTATAGTTTACTATTTTAATTGAAATATTTTTATTTCATTGTTTCTGATACTGCATGGGAATGAGTGTCTAAAGAATATTGATTTGAAATACTTCAATGGCCCCAGGAAATAAAGATTAGACAGCTAATTATAGCTTTTCTTTGGGGAAAGAAAAGATGACTTTAATAAATAGGCCAATGAAAATTGGTCCATGAGGATAGACCTTTCCCTGGAGCCTTATCAGCCTTTCTGCAAGTTCTCTCCTGTGTCCCAAATGCCCTTCCTCTTCCTCCTCTGCTAAAAATACCTGCTCACCTCTCAGCAGCTCCCCACCCCTCCTCCTCTGGGAAGCCCTCCCAGCCCTGTCTCCACGTACTGGCCTTCATGGTCTCTCCTGCAGTCTCCCACTGTGGGGCATCACCCTGCTGTGGGATTTGCTCCAGCCATGAGCGGGAACCAGCCGCCAAAGACCCATGGTCTGGTGAGGGGGAGCTGAGCACCCAGGAGCCACAGCACCCGGAAAGGAGGCTTATGCCCACAGCCGCTCTGAGAAGCCTTGAGAAAGGTAGGCTCAGAGGCTGATGCCCATGGCAGCTCCTTGCTTCTTTCTTCCCAGTGAAGACGCCGACTCCAAGTGCTCTGCTCCAACAGCTCTTTATTGTTTCCTTGTCTGTCCTGGTTGATGGAATGGACCCAGACTGCTCTGTGTACCGCTCTTATACCCTCTCCAGGGGCTAGCCGAGGACCAATCAGAGGCAGTCACCTCATACAGGTCTCGGCCAATCAGGGGGGATATGCAAATTTGGTTTTGTAAAAGTAGCCAGTCAGGGGTGGTTCCCAAACGGTCCAATCAGGAGCCGTTAGGTGGTTTGGAAACAGCCAATCAGTGTGGAGGGGTCTGAGGAAAGAGATTGGATGCCAATGCCATCCTTGGAAGCTTGCAGCCCAGGGATTCCCAGATATAGGGCAAAGGTGACTGCCTGGGGAACAAGCCTCAGACCTCCAAGTGGGCCTAGATAGGCCCCAGGGAAAACTGCCTCTCTAGGCAGTGCCCTTGATCCCACCGAGGTTGGCCCCCTCGCAGGACCTCACTCTGACATTTTATTGTCTGTGCTGCATCCCTGTCTGTTACCCTGCACAATATCATAGTTTCAGGGCAGCGGGAAGTGGGTGAGGAAAAGTGCCAATCCGGAGAAAATCCCAGTGGCTAAGACGGCCAAAAGATCGTTACACCCAATTTCAGGAAATTCTGCCACTTCCAACTGTTTCTGGTAAGTGGCATCCTGGAAAAATGCGGGAATAGAAAATGTGATCCAATTGGGAATTGATGCGGGGTAGAAGGAGGGTAAATAAGAGAGTCAAGGTGGCCTGGCACACGCCTGTCATCCCAGCAACTCCCAGGAGGCTGAGGCAGGAGGATCACGAGTTTGAGGCCAGAGGCAGCCTGTGCTGCCAGGATGCAGCTCAGTGGTAGAGCACCTGCCTGGCTTGTGTGAGGTCCTGGGTTCAGCCTCCCATTACCACAAAAAGAACAAAGATGGAGAGAAAGAGAGAGAGAGAGAGAGACAGAGAGAGAGAGAGAGAGAGAGAGAGAGAGAGAGGAGGCACTGAGGGAGAGAGTCAAGGCAGAACAAAAAAAGCAATGAGCAATTCCCTTCAAAAAGCTCTGGGGATTTGGAGACGGGTGATGGGGTGTCCCCCGCAGGCAGTAGGAATCCTAGCCAGTTGTTCCCTCACATCTTAAAGGATCGTCCATCTGAGTGAGTGACTGGGGAGTATTTAGACACCTGATAATGGAGTTACCTTTCGGTTCAGAAGTAAAAATGAATTGCAGGATTTTTTTAAAAACCTATTTCACAATATCTCACCCCCACCCTGTCATCCACACCTAGGCTAGGTAGAGGCTGTCCCTCTCTGCTCCCCTGAGCCTCTTGCTCTGCAAAAGCTGCTCTAGTGACCCTCCGTTGTCACCTCTCAGCCCAGAATACCAGCAGCCCCTTTGATATTTAGATCAAGGGTCAGTAAATTACCATCTGTGGATGAAATCCAGGCCTACCACCTGCTTTGGGATGACCTCTGAAGATGGTCTTTATATTTTCAAACAGTTGAGGAAAAACATCAAAAGATGAATGGCATTTTGTGACAGATGAAAACAATAGGAAATCCAAATGTTGGCATCCATAAGGTGTCTGATAAAAGTCTACAGGCCCCCAGCCAATATTCATTCACTTACGCAATGTCTGCAGGTGCAAGGACACAGTAGAGCTACCACAGACCCGGGCTGACCCACAGAGCCGAAAATACGCACTCTCTTGCCCATTGCAGAGGTTCGCTCTTCTAAATTTGCCCCTGTTCTAAGAAAGCTCGCCATTTCCGTGACCCTGCTCTCTTTCTCTCCCCTTCCCAGGGACCCCTTTGCTGCTGCACAATAAGCAAGAAGCCCCGCTTCCTAATGCTGACATTCATTCAGCTTCCCAAATTCACGTCCGATGTGTTTCTGCCAACCTCGCGCCAGGCTGAGCGACTCTCACCTTGACGTGACTCTTTCTCCTGTGCAGGGTGGAAGGCTTGGGCCCTGGGACGTCGCCAGAGGCTCTGCCTGTCCCTCTCCAGAGCTTCCTATCAACCTCCCCTCTCAGGAAGCAGCACTGCCCCGGCCCCCAGCCCTGAAACAAGCGTCTGTCCCCTATCAGCCAATCAGACACTCTTTGGCTCCTTGACCCCCACCCTGCCGTGGCCACTGAAGGAAGCCACCGGCTTCAGGAGCCGAGATTGAAAGACACTGAGGACCTCGCCCCCATTTCCAACTGAGTGCTTTGCTCTCTTACAGAATAAAGCAGAGAGTGGAAGTTGCTGTTCAAACGAGGAAGTTCCTTCCTGTGGCTAAAAATAAGGAGACAGGGCCCCACGTGTGTTCTAGGAAGCTGGCCCAGCCTGCCTGTTCCCTCGGGCCTGCCTCTGGACTCCAGGGAAGAAGGCACTGGCTGGAAAGGTGTCCAGGCAAGCAGTGGCTTGGCGGCGGCTTTGAAGCAGTTTTTAAAGCAGGGCGAGTCGCACCAGGGTGTCGGGAAGCGTCCTCCAATGTGAGCTGGCTGTGCTGCCTCCCGGGCAGTCTGGGGCCACTTGGGAGCCAAGTCCGGTGCAGCCCCTCCTGTGAGACAGACCAGGCTGTGACCTCCGCTTTCAGCTCCGCTGTGCAGAGTGGAAAATGACCTGTCCTCCCCGGAACAAGTGACACAATTGCCAGATCAGCGTGCTCATAAACATTGTGTCACTTGTTTGGGTCTTCCGAACAAGTGACACAATGTTTATGAGCACGCTGAATCTGGCACAGGGCACCTACAGTCCCAGACTGCCTTGCGATGGGTGGCCTTATGATATTTTTTTTTGACTTCACAGTGGCGCAAGAGTGATATGCACTCGGCAGAAGCTGTGCTTTCAATTTTACACTTGGATCTTTTCCCAGGCCAGTGATACCACGTCTGGTCCCCTCTGCAGACGCTGGACAGGGCAGCATGCTGCAGCTCAGCCAGCCATGCAATCACGGAGGGAAACAGCTGGCACGCTACAGGGCACCGTGAGGCTGAGCGTGGAGGAGAGGGAGGTTAGGGGTATTAAATGCACTTCCAACCCATGGTGACATTTTCAGTGGATGGGCGTGCGACCCTGTTGTGAGAAGAGGAACATCTGTACCTGCTTAGCCAATATCAAAACAGCAGCGCAGGGAGCTGCTTAGACGCGCGAGCCCCGTGGACTAGAAAAGTAAACTTTGTTTAACACTCATGAAAACCATCTGCCGGGTTCCCCAACACAATCACAGATCTCAACGCATTCTAACAAAAGCGGCTGCCCCGGGGCTAGGGCAAGGCTCCGCATACCAATTCATGCACTTCTCAGAACCGCCTGGGTCTGAGTTCTGTTTTCTTCCACTTCACAGACGAGGCCCTGAGCCCCACATGGGTGAGGATGACCAGCCAGTAAGTGGTGAAGGCAGGATCAGAACCCTGGCAGTGTGGATCCAGAGCTGGTAACCTAACCCACTGTGCTATATTGTCTTCAAAAAATAGCCAAATAAGTAGAAAGGTGGATGGTGTGTGGCAAGATAAGCAAAAGACCAAATGCGTTCCGGGAGACAGACCCGGCAACCCACTCCCCAAAATCAATCCGACATTGAAAACGCTATGAACAGCAGAGAAGCACTGACAATAGTGTTTTGCCTGTTGTACGCAGGGTTGCTATGAGTTGGACACCGACTCGACGGCACCTAACAACAACAACAACAACAAATGCATTCATTAACACCCTGTGTCCACGTTTTCCAGGCCATGGGAAACGCACCAGCTTAGGGAGGCCACCTGCTGAAGCTGGACAGGGACGAGGGGTGGGGACAAGGAGCAGGGCAGGGCCTGTGCCCATCCAATGCATTGATGCGACACATTATCCTACACAGGACCTGAAAACAAAATTCGAGGCAGTAGAGCAAGATACAGTGGTGGAAGGATCAGAGCAGAGACGCGATTGGCCCCAGCAGAGCACGCCTGCACGTTCACCCAGCCTCCTCAAGTCTCCTCTGCCGTGGCTAAATGTCCTCCTAACTCCATGGATCCCACAGGAAAGAAGGAGGAAAGGCTTTTGTTTCAGATTCCTATGTAGTCTGCAGAGCCATATTGGCCCCCCTTGGAAACCCTCACTGCCGAAAGGCTCCAGCAGTGCCTGGGCTCTGCTGGGCTTCTTCCAACAGCTGTTTGGGGGCCTGCGTGGTCCTCCAAAAGGCACCCAGAGCCAAGTGGCTGTTTGTGATGCTTTCCCAGCTCCATGATGGTCAGGGGAAGAGGCAGCACTGTTGGGCGTGGGTTTATCTGCTCTCCACACCCTAGAAGGGGCGGCCTCACCTGCGACTAGGTGGGTTTTTCAGGAGGAAGCTTGTGTGCTGGAACGTGGCCAGTCTTGGCTACACTGAGCAGGTCACAGGAGTGTGGTCTATGGTGAGCCCTGGGGGAGAGAGACAGAGAGAAAGAAATAGTGCCCTGATTATCTACTGTGCTCCAGGCATGGGCTGAGCATTTTCTAAATGGAGCACGGTGCTATTACTGTAGATGTGGGGCCAGACTTGTGCTCAGGCCCACCTCTGGGAATGATGCTGGGTGATCTTGGGGGTGGGGGGCCCCTAACCTATTTGTATCAATTATCTATTGCTGGTTTTTAAACTCCAAAACTTAGTCAGGCCCAGTGGTGTACATCTGCAATCCCAGTGACTTGGGAGGCAGAGACAGGAGGATCACTAGTTCAAGGCTAGAGGCAGCCTGCATAACTTAGTGAGACCCTGTCTCAAGATAAAAATTAAACAAGTGAAAAACAGGCTGGAGATGCAGTTCAATGGTAGAATGCTTGCAAAGTAGGCACAAGGCCCTGGGTTCAGCCCCCAGTACCCCAAAGGAAAACAAAAACAAAAACAAAAACAAAAACAAACTCTCTGAAGTTTAAAGGGGGCTGAGATTTAGCTCAGTTGGTAGAGCTCTGCTCTGCAGTCTCTGAGGCCCTGAGTTCGATTCCCAGCACCACAAAAATGGGAGAAGAATGTGGCAACCCACTCCCAAAGCAAGGCTGAAACAATCAGCCATTGAAAACCCTATGAGAGACATATAGAAAAAATACTATATAGTAAAAGATAGAGAAGACTTGGATGGGAAACTTAGATGGGAAGGGGGGAAGGGGGGAAACATACAGGAGGGTAAGGGGTAACCTATATGAATAATGCTTATCAAATTGCATATATGAAAATTGTCACAATGAAAAGCATGTCAAAATGAATCACATTATGATATACATTAAAAATTTCTAATAAAAAAAAGAAAGAAAACCCTATGAGGGTCGCTATGAGTTGGATACAACTCGAGGGCACCTAACAACAACAACAAAGCTTAAAGGCTTAAATCAATGTGTGAGTCAGTTTTCCATTACTGAAACGATCCCCTGAGATCAAACAACTTAATAAGAGAAAAGTGGACTTTAGCACACAGTTTTTGAAGTTCCAGGCCATGACTGGGTAGAACCACGCTTAAGGCCTGTGACAATGTGGCACATCACAGTAGGTGGTACTTGGTGGAGCAAAGTTGCTCACCTTGTGGCCAGGAAGTGAAAGAGAGAGACAGGAAGAGGACGAGGAGGGCTCCCATAATCCCCTTCAAGGGCTCCCAGTGACCAGAAGATTTCCTGCTGGACTCCACCTCTTAAAGACCCCACCGCCAGCCACCAGCATCATGGGGAGGGCCACGCCTTTAATACTTATTACATGGGCCCTGTGGATGAAAGATGGAATCCATTTTCAGAATGGCACACTCAACACAGCAGGCAAGTCGTGACTATTTGGTGGCTGGGTGTTGGTGTTTTTAAAATGCACCCCATAACTAGGGTCCCTCACACCAGCTTGAGGGACTGACCCCTAGGTGACCCCAGGGCCACATCCCACTCACTCACTCCTACCCCTCCCATCGAGTGAGCAAAGATGGCCCCTGACCAGCCTGGCCAGCCTCAACCACCTCAATTTTGATTGGCTACCCCTAGCTCCCCAGTTAAATAACTGCCCCTACCTGGCAGGTATGACAGTTCACCTGCTGTACCTGTCAGGAATGTGCCCTGATTGGCTGACCCCAGGACACACACCCCCTCTAGTACCCTATATAAGCAGGGCTTTCGGATCTCCTTCGCCCCACCACTGTTCTCCGTCCCTCAACTGCTGTCCGGACCCCAGCACCTCGATCCAGTGCTCCCTAATCCAGCGGAAGATCTCCAAGCAAGCCTATGTGTCAAGACCAGGGGCCCCAAAGTGCTGAAGGCTACAAGCAAGACACGAAGAGCCCCCCAATTCCTCCCATCCTTGGGAAGGAGGGAGGCAGAGAAGGCGAGCTGCGAGAGTCAAAACCAAGTGACCTCCAGCCCAGCAGAACACAAACTGCTTGTAGCTGTGCCTTTAAGGCTGAGCTGTTCCACCAGTGAGCCTGCAGCATTCTATGCTGCAGGCTCTGAGGTGGCACTGGAGCACTTGGCAGGGGCTGCTTTCTGGTTGTACCCCGCTTGGGGAGCAACCCAATAAATTTCCCTCTCCTGTTTCCCACAGAAGGCTACACCATGAGGTCTCCCGAGGTCCTTCTTTGGCACCTCCAGCCACAACACCAACCCAGTCCAGGGGGTCCCCGATACCCACTCGATGTCAGGGCAAGGCTCTGACCTCTGCTGGGCCTGAGCCGAACCCCAACACAGCCCCAGCTGGGAGTTCCGTGGGGCCATGCCCCAGAGCCCCCATCGCTTTTGCCGTGGGCCTTTGCATGTGCTGTCTGCGCCTCCTCGTGGTGTTGGGGGTATGTTCTAAGAGTGAGCTTCCCAAGAGAACATTGTTATGACCAAGCTCTTAAAATTAGGTAGCATCACACCTGCCATCCTCTCTTGGCTGAGACAATCACAAAGGGCCACCCCGTGTCAAAGGGAAGAGACACAGACTCCACCTCTTGCTGGAGGAGTGGTAAAGTCTAGAAGAGCTCATGGGTTGGGAGAGATTTTCTGACCATTTTCAGATAGTACAATCTGCTTTCTTGTCTGACCCTCAATGCCCCCAGACAATGTATTAATTCTTAAGTTTGCCAGGAAGAGATATTAGTTTTAGAAACAGAAATTCACTGCAATGAAGGAGACAGTATATTTTAAAACCCAAGCTCAGTCCAGCCACATCTACCTTTTGAAAGGTGGCAGTGTAATAGAGTTTTATTGTGCTCCCTCTTCCAGAGTCCTCGAGATGGTAAACACACTAATGAGTCTTAGGTCGTAAAGCGACACTGAGTAGAAGGTAGTTTGCGTTCTGTGCATGATAGACTTAGATGAACTGGGCTTAACGAGACGGTAGCCCAGACAAGAGGCTGGGATTTGCACAGAGCCAAATAACATGGTGCCATCGCCTTCTCCTGCCAGCCCCACGCTCTCAGAAAAGACGTCTTGTGCTCATCCATGCCTTATGGTAGTGCCTTCTAGCTGAGAGGTGGGGAAATTCCTGAAGGAGCCGCCTTTCTTATTTTATCAGTGTTAAGCAGAAGGAAGAGAGGGGAGCTAGCAGAGGAGATGGGGCAGGACTGAGCGGCCATCCTCACCCGTCCCCGAATGGAAACGCGAGAAGATCGTTTGCTTCTCTGCGCACCCTTAGGCCACGGACAGTCCTGTGGCCACTGTCAGTCATAAAACACAATGAGGTCAATGGTATGGAAGAGTCCGGCTGCAAAGATGAACTCATGCTCCATCCTCCACTCAAACGCTTCTGCCATCCCAACCCCGACAACTCTCTATTCTATTACCCGATCATTTTTCATACCACACAAAGTGATCCCTACTCAGAAAGGTGACCAAAGGGCTGAGCCTACTCGTGGCAGGCAGTGGAGCAGGAAGGACAGTGACTTTGCCCTTCAGCAGTTTCTCCGACCTTCCAGCCCCTGACAACACCACTTCCTCCTATGTGTTTTCCCAGCTTCTAATCTCTCCACCCTCTCTGTATCCCTTTTCCTGTTCTTTCAGTTTCCCCACATGCATATAACCAATTTCCTACATCCAATCCCCTGCGTCTGAAATGCTCTGACTTAGATTAGGCCTGCAGCCTTACTGCCGTCGCGTCCGATGCCATCATATCTTGGAAGCTAAGCAATGTCTGGCCTGGTTACTAATTGGATAGTAGACTGACTGGGAACACCAGGTGCTGCAGGCTTGGGAGGAGGACCTGGCAACCCACTCCCCAAAAAAGAATCAGCCATTGAAAACCATCTGAACAGCTGAGAAGCATGGCAATAGTGTTTTGGCTATTGTACACAAGGTCGCTATGAGTCGGACACCAACTCGATGGCACCTTATAACAACAACAACTCTAGCTCATGATTTCCTGACTAGCTCACTTCACTTCCTGAGTCAGACTGAACCTCTGAACACAGCAAAGAAGTTCATGATGGACTATGGAGAGTAATCGATTATAGCAGAGATTGTAACCCAGGTACGCTCTCCCTGACACATCATGCTGGGATTGCATAGACAATTAAAAAAAAAAAAATAACAGGCTTTGCAGAACGGATAAATAAACACGATAAGCGCAAGCGCTGTGTGGTCTGACCCTCTTCCCTTGGACCCACAGTAGATTAACCCTTTGCTGCCTGCAGGAGTCTAAATCACCTGTCCTTCAGCAAAAACCCCAGAGGTCAGGCTCCCGTCCAAGCTCCTCTCCCTTGTCAGCCTGCAATTTCCCCTGAACAAAGTGACTGCGCCACCCTTTCACAGGGAAGATTAGTCTTCTCCACCGGGTGACAGGAGCCAAATGGGAGGTGAAGCTTTCTGCTTGCTCTGCGCCATCTGTTAACATAACCCCGAGCCACCCTCAGGTTCGCGCCGTCTCCGCTCGGCTGGCTGGGAACGGGGCTGCCAGTGCCTTGATTGCCTTCTCACAGCATGGGCGCACTCTGCACTCTGAGCACCCCCGCCTTCCTGCTGACGCCTCCCGCCTCTGAGAGGAAGCATCCAGGCTGGTGTGCATCTGCCGGCCCAGCGCCGACCCAGGAGGACCCAGGCGATGACAGGCGGCCAGAAGCAGCATCAGATATGGTTTTCTGCACATTCAAGACTCTCAGCTTCTTATTGCTCTGTGGGCTTCTGTGCATACTTAAGTCTGGGCATCATGTGTATAGGGCGCATTGGCGTTGCGGTCAATTCCACAAGACCATCCATTACTGCTGTTGAAAACATGAGCTGATGAATTCATGAGGGACCTAAGTCCAGACGAATTCGGCATACTACTCTTCGGAAATTCATGAGGGACCTAAATCCAATAGTGGAATAACATCCAGTATCTAAGCCAAACACTTCCCTTTGGATCCACTTAGGAGAGGGGTAGGGAGAGGACAGTGACCCATCCCTGACCGTGACACCTGCACCCCTTCATTATTCATTTCCTGGTAAAGGTGAAGTGGACATCGCTGTCCATGGCAGTGACTTCTTTTCAAATTTTTTTAACCGCTGACATGACAAGATGGGCTGGGATTCAGCTCAGTTGGTAGAGCACTGCTCTGCAGTCTCTGAGGTCCCAAGTTCGATTCCCAGCACCACAAAAATAGGAGAAAGACGTGGCAACCCACTCCCGAGGCAATCCCAAAACAATCAGCCATTGAAAACCCTGTGAGGGTCGCTATGAGTCGGACTCGACTCGACGGCACCTAAGAACAACAACAACAACATGACAAGGGCCAAGAGAGTCGGGAAAGCCAGTCCCTTTTCGATGTCTGCACAGATTAACCACCTCCAGGAAATTAGGAAAGGGTCTTCATAACAGTGCCTTAAAAACATCGTTTTGCAGTGTGTCAATGAGACAGCCATTGGTGTTTGGCATTTATCAAATGTCAAAAATCAGATGTAGTTGTCCTGTGACTTTGATTAGCATTAACCCAGTTAAGCCACCAGGTAGCGGCCATGCTTCAGGCAGGGCACCAGATGCCTCCCTCTGCATATCCGTTATCGGCTGACGTGCGGAGGAAGGAGCAGTGGGGTGAGGAAATTCACGAAAAGGCGGTGTTTGAACTGGACTTTGAAGGAGTCTGACAACCGCTCAAAGGGGAAAAGCTCCTTCTGGGAAGAATGATCGGCACATACAAGGGGCTACAGGCTCAAAGGAACAAGACGCCTTCCCAGAATAGCAAATAGTCAGCTTTCCCAGAGATGAGAGGGGAGAGGCAGGCAGGGATCCGGCGAGGAGGGTCTCAAAGCTAGTGCTGAAGCCATCTCGTAGAAACGGGGCATGGTTCAAAGCTACGGGGCAAAATGTGACTTGATTATATCTGGCTTTCAGAGAGAGCACTCTGGGAGGAATGGGTGGAACCAAAGGTGGAAGGCTGGGTGGAGAAATTAAGGAGATACTTCAGGGGCTTCTTGCAGCTATGCATTTTTATTCAAAACATCGTAAGCTCAGAGAGCTCCGAGGGGCCTTCGTGCCATTTTTGCCACGGACGTATAAAGCAAAATCAGGTCACCAGGTTATTGTGGCACAAATAAAGGTAAGCGTTCTATGATAGTCTGACAATACACGCAGAAGCAGCGTTCATGCTTCTGTGATTTTTGGTAAAATCCAACACGTAACCCCAGATCCCAGAGCGGCAAAGGGCGGTGTTAGAGGAGGTGACGTGATGGGGCCAAGTGCCCAGGCTTCCTACAGCCTCGCCGACCCCAGGAAAGAAACAGGGCTTTCTGGGGTAGAGGGGAGAGTGGGAATGGGAGGGGGCGGGAAAGGGAGGGGACAGTTTTTATGTTCACCTGTGGGCCACAGCCTGGCGTCTCTGAAAATAATACAAGCTCTAAAGTCAGACGGTTTGTACGCTGTTTTTAAAATACGTTCACAAATTCTTCAACAATTTTTTCTTCAAAAGTTGGCCTAAACCCCTTCCTCTTAAATGTGGACTGGGTGTAACTTGCTTCTAATGAACAGGATATGGAGGGACTAATGAATGGCCAGACTGCATCTTACATATTTCAGACATGTAGTCAGGAGAGATCAATCCCTGGAGAAGGACATCATGTTTGGAAGAGTGGCAGGTCAACGCAAAAGAGGAAAACCCTCCACCAGATGGATTGACACAGTGTCTGCAACAATGGGCTTAAACATAAATAAGATCGTGTGCCTGGCACAGAATTGGCAAGTGTTTCGATCTGCTGTACGTAGGGTCGCTATGAGTCAGACTTGACTCAACAGCACCTAACAACAACAACAATGGTCTGTCACCTTCAAAATCAGGTCAGGAGACATTACAACCTCTTCCTTGTTCTCCCTCGGATGGCGCTCTCTGGGGAAGCCGTGCCAAGTCTGAGGAGACTCAAGCAACTCAGTGGTGAGCAACTGCGGCCCCCGGCCAACAGCCATGTGAGTGTGTCATCTTGGACACAGATCCTCCAGCCCCAGACAAGGCTTCAGATGACTGCAGCCTTGCCTGACATTTTGACTCATTTATTTATTCATTTATTCATTTTGTGGTACTGGGGGGTTGAACCCAGGGCCTCACACTTGCCTGCTTTGGAAGTGCTGTACTACTGAGCTGCACCCCCAGCCTTTTTTTTTTTTTTTTTTTTTTATTTTGAGATGGGGTCTTACTAAGTTACACAGGCTGCCTCTGGTCTCGAACTTGCAATCCTCCTGCCTCTGCCTTCTGAGTCGCTGGGATTACAGGCTTGAGCCACCACACCTGGCTTTGACTGTAATTTCGGGAAAGACCTGAACCAGAGCCCAGCTAAGCCACTCCTAAAGTCCTGTTCCATAGACATCACAACATAACCTGTTTATTTCTTTAAGCCGCTAAGTGTGGGTTGTTGTTGTTGTTAGGTGCCGTCGAATTGGTATCCGACTCATAGCGACCCTTAAAGGGTTTTCAATGGGTGACTGTTTCAGGATTGCCTTGGGAGTGGGTTTCCACGTCCTTCTCCCATTTTGCGGTACTGGGAATTGAACTCAGGACCTCAGAGACTGCAGAGCGGCGCTCTACCAATTGAGCTAAATCCCAGCCTGTAAAGTTCTTGTAGTCAAAAGTAATTAATCTCTTTCTGAAAGGACAGGTGGTTGGCATGGTTTCTTTTACTTTCAGCAAACCCACACAAAGTACAAGAAACTTCATGCACAGGAGGAATCAGTCGAATGCAACAGCTGGGGACTAGTCCCTCAGTGGTCAAACAGAAGTTAGGAAAAGAAACTCAGGCTTTTGAAGAATGTCTTATATGATTTCTAGAAAACATAGCTCAAAACAAGTCTATTGCTCTTACTTACAAATGACAGAAAACCCAGAATAAACACATTTAAAAAATTCATTACCATATAACCAAACACCAGGCACGGGCTGGTCCAGGGTTCACATTATGTCACCGGCAGCCCCTCACCCATCTCCTTGGTCTTTGTCTTGTCTTTCTGGGTTGACCCCTTGCTCACTTGAGCGCCTCCCTCTCGGCTGAAAAAAATGGCCACCAGAAGACCCAGGAGCCCCAAACTTCTAGGTTCTAATTCAGTTGGTGGGGAAGATGGAAGACATCTTTGTGCAGACATTCACAGCAGAACCATGATGTTTTCTCTGACTGGAGGAGCTTCTGTCAGGAGCCAGCCATTAACCAATCACCGAGGTCCAGAGGACACAGTGCCCTAACCAGTGTTAACCTGGGTCAGAGGCTCCATCCTGGTGCATGACTGAGACTGACGGGGAGCAGCCCATAAACAAAACTGGAACCTTTGTCGGGAGACCAGGGAGGGGAGTGAGGGGAAGGAGGAAAACAGCCATTGCCCTCTGAAATCACTAACACATAAAGAGCTCCAGCTGTGTGCCGCCTTGCACCCAGCAGCCCCGCTTTACGGGCATCACCCCGAGGGCCAGTGTAGCTGACGGACTTGCCCATGGTACCCAGCCCGTGAGTGACAGGGGCAGGATTGGAAACAGGCTCTGTGAGCCTGTGCTTGTAGCAGGGCAATAGCCGTGTAGGCTCCTGCGTAAAGACTGACTGTGCCACCCAGAATCAAGACCCCTCCGTGTGGCCAACCCCACTGATGCTTCCTCCAGATGCTCTGGTTACATCATAATAGATGTCTGTTTGTTTAATGAGTTTAGTCTGTTTTTTTTCTGTCACTCACAATGGAAAGAACCCTCATGGACCTAGCAACCCCTTTCAGTCCGGCTGGTGTGTTTTCCGAAAGTGCCCTTGCGTTCCATCCCAGAGAAGCGAGCTTCCGCAGAGAGTGAAACTTGCCTGGTATCTCAACGCCGCCATCGTCGCCTGGTATCTCAACGCCGCCACTCATGGGCACGTCATCGAGTTCAGATTCACCTTCAGAAGTAACTAGTTCTTTTTAAAGTGAGTCTCTTTCAGCCGTCCCCACTGCTTTCCACTAATTGCAGCCTAGCCTCGCTGTGGCTTTCGAGGGAGCTCCTACGCTGAATCAGGAAGCTTCTTATCTCACCTGGACCAGATACAGCCCTCTGGGGAGCCAGCTGCCATCTCAAGGCAAAAAATCTTCTGGGAAGAACACCCGGATCTGGATGCCACCAAAGCATACTCTTCAGTTGCCCTGCCTCCCGGGGCTGAGGAAATCAAGGCAGGAGCAAAGATAGGCTTGAGCAGGGGAAACGAACGGCAGCTGGCGTGGCTATTTCCAGTGTCCAGATTGTAGGTTTCCAAAGGCAAGTTGAAAAATGCAAGCCCCAAATCCAGCAGTTCCACCTCCAGCTAAAACCGCATGAGACCTGCTCTGGGGATGCAGGTGGCTTCCTGTCCAGGTGCCCTGGGAGGTCAACTTCCCTTGATCACTCCTGTCCTGCTCAGCACCCAGCACCGCTGCCATTTGCAACTGCAGAGGAAAAACAGCGCTTTCTACATATTTACCCTCTCATGGGCCACGCGCCCTCCTTTATCTGCTCCCCACACCTTCCTCCTGCCTTCCACCTCCAGCATAATCGTTTTTGGTTAATGGCTTTAGGCAAGCTACCAAAATCAACTGCCTGCAGTGGTACCACTGTGGCATCCAATCCCCTCAGATCTGGGAAGCTAATCAGGGTTGGACCTGGTTAGTACTGGGATGGGAGACCGCCTAGGAACACCAGCTACTGTAGACTTGGGAGAAGGACACAGCAACCCACTCCCAAAAATCAATCCGCCATTGAAAACCCTATGAACAGCAGAGAAGCACTGACAATAGTGTTTCATCTGTTGCACATAGGGTCACTATGAGTCAGATACCGACTCGACTGGACAGAGGCCAGAAACTGCATAAAACATTACTGTAGGGTGTTCCAGCCAACTACATCATACTTAGTCCAAGCCGGCTGACTCTGAGCAAGGTGCTGGGCCTTTTGCTCCAGCCCTAGTGAAGGGGCTGTTATTTGGGCCAGAGCCCCCCCCCCCCACGCGCGCGCTGCAATTTTTAGCAGTGTCAGGATTTTGGAGGAGCTTTACGTGAAACGACCACTTCACCAATGCCCAAAACCCAATCCTTCCATCCTCTTTTCTCCAAACAATGCCAACCCAAGGCCGCATCCAGCTCTGAAGTCCAGGGTCTTTGGGAAATGCCCTTTCTTCCACAGGGTCTCTCATGATCCTGTCTTGATGCTCTGCTGCCTGTGACCCCAGCAGTAAGTCTGATAACCACTCATACATCTTGAGGATATTGATGAGAAAAGATAGATACTTTGTAAAAACCATTCCAACAGAAAACAAAGAAACATTGCCTCTATCGTTCCCTTAGGCACAAGGTGTGGCCAGTATTCACAGCGGTTTTGTGGATACTGATCCTTCCTAATCCCGCTCACCTTCACACCTTAGTTGACCCAGGTTCTTTATCTGGCAAATGAACACAAATATTGCACCCCTGGGTTCTTGCTGATCTGCCTGTGTCACCTGTTAACTTTTATCCCTGGCCATGGTGGCAGAGGGAGGGGGTTTCCATTCCGGCTCCCTTTATAGAACACAATCCTCAAATCCCTGCCCTCCAAGCTGGGTGTGGTGGCTTGAACAGTAATCCCAGCGGTTTGGGAGGTGGAGGCAGGAGGATCGCAAGTTCGAGACCAGAGGCAGTGTGTGTAACTTACTGAGACTCTATCTCAAAAAAGTAAAACAATGGGCTGGGGGTGCAGCTCAGTGGTCCAACACTTGCAAAGCATGCAAGCCAGCATTATATGTTATAATGTTCATAATAGCCAAGATATGGAAATATAAATGAGACCCCCCAGAACCACAAAGAAAAAAAAAAATCCCTGTCTTCCCAGAGCAACTCAACTTGGGAGACATTAACCCTTCCTCCAGGGATACACGGAACTGAGAAATAATTAGAGGACACTTTGGGGTCCCAGCTGGATGGAATTTGTTGTGATCCTACGTGAAAGTACTTCTCCCTCCATTACTAACATCCATCAGCCAATGCCTGGGGAATGTGGGGGCTGTCACAAAAGAGGATCCAGGCGGGACACCTCTTCCCCGCTACACGCCAGCTGCTGCACCAGCACGCCCTCCACATATGGCAGGACAGCATTCCAGGCTTGCAAGTCGCTGTCTCCAGCTGGGCCTGTCACTCCAGTTGATTTTTCAATAGACCATTCAAATGCTTTTAAAGGCAGCTACTTGTTGAAAATGGAGTGCAATATAAAACCAATGAGACTCGTGCCCATTGGTCTGTGGCCTCCCTTCCTCTGCTGTTTATGCTTTTTTTTTTAGTTACTACAAGCTCCAGTTTATTTTTTATTTGTTTTACTTATAAATACAGATGGAAATTTTATTTTATTTAAGATGCATCATTATTTTAAATTAGTGTACAATACAATCAGTTACATACAATTATATCACGAACTTTGCTCTTCACCCTCCCATTACCTCGCCATGTTGCTCCCACTCCCCCTACTCCCCTCATCCCCCCAAATATATCCCCTTATACTTTCCAACCTTACATAAACATAAACACACATATACTTCTTTTTAAAATAAATCTAGCTTCTATACATGAGAAGCCTGCAGCCGTAGCCCTGTGGAATCCGATCCCATCAGATCTTAGAAGCTAAGCAGGGTCGGGCCTGATTAGTACCTGGATAGGAGAACGCCTGGGAACACCAGAAGTTGTAGGCTTGGGAGAAGGACCTGACAACCCCCTCCCAAAAATCAATCTGCCATTGAAAACCCTATGAACAGCAGAGAAGCACTGACAATAGTGTTTCCCCTGTTGAACAGAGGGTCGCTATGAGTTGGAGACCGACTTGACGGCACCTAACAACAACAACAACATACATGAGAAAGAAGATGTAGTACTGGTCTTTCTGAGTCTGGCTTATTTCACTTAAAGTAATCATCTCCAGTCCCATCCGTTTCCCTGCAGATGACGTAATTTCGCTCTCCTTTATGGCTGAATAAAGTTCCATTGCATGTACACACCACGTTGTCACCCGTTCGTCTGTTGACGCCATTATCTTGGCTATTATGAACAGTACACCAATGAACATGGAGGCGCACGGGTCTCTGTGGCATGGTGACTTAGGCTCCCTTGGGTGTGGGACGGCTGGATCATACGGTAGTTCTATTCTTACGTTTCTGAGGAAACTCCATACTGATTTGCATAATGGCTGTACCAGTTTCCAGGCCCCCAGTGGTGTATGAGGGTTCCTTTCTCCCCTGCATCCTCACCACCAATTGTCATTTGTTTTGCTGATGCTGGCCATTCTGACTGGGGTGAGATGGAATCTCAGTGTAGCTTTGATTTGCATTTCCCTGATGGCTAAGGATACTGAACATTTTTATATGATTATTGGCCATTTATTAGGATTTAGCTCAGTTGTTAAAGTGCTGCTCTACAGTCTCTGAGGTCCTGGGTTCGAACCCCAGCACTGCAAAAATGGGAGAAGGACCTGGCAATCCACTCCCAAGGCAATCCCGAAACAATCTGCCATTGAAAACCCTATGAGGGTTGCTATGAGTCGGGCACGACTCCACGGCACCTAACAACACCAAAAATTGGCCATTTATATTTCTTCTGTTGAGAACTGTCTGCTCAATTCATTTGCCTATTTTTTTTCATTGGATAATTTGCCTCTGGGGGTGTTTAATTTTTTGAATTTTTAAAAACATATTCTGGTTAGTCATCCCCTTTGTGATGTATAGCTGGCAAAATTTCTCTCCCATTCTGTGGGTTCTCTCTTTACTCTCTTGATTATTTCCTTTGGAGTACAGAAGCTTTTAACTTCATATAATCCCATTTGTCAGTTTTTACTACTATTTCCTGGACTATCAGGGTCTTTTTTATAAAGTTCTTGCCTATGCCTGTGTCTTGAAGTGTTTCCCTGTGTTTTCCCCTGGAGGTTTCAGGATCTCCAGTTTTACATGAAGGTATTTGATCCACTTTGGATCGACTTTTGTGCGGAGTGAGAGATAGGAATCTGGTTTCATCCTTCTCCATGTGGGTGTCCAATTTTCTCAGCACCATTTGTTGATAAGGCTGCCTTTTCTCCAATGTATGTTTTTGGCACCTTTGTCAAAAATCGGGTGGTCTTAGCTGTGTGGGTTTATTTCCGAGTGCTCTATTTTGTCCTATTGGTCTTTGAGTCTGTTCTTTTGCCAGTACCAAGCTGTTTTTATTCCTATGGCTCTGTAGTGTAATTTGGCATCAGGTATTACAATGCCTCATGCATTGCTCTTCCTACTCTGAATTGCTTTGGCTGTTCAGGGTCTTTTGTGCTCCTATATGAAGTTTAAAGATCTCTTTAGAGTATTGAAAAGCAAAGATGTCACATTGAAGACGAAGGTGTGTCTGACTCATGCCATGGTATTTTCAGTGGGATCATATGATTGTGAAAGCTGGACATTGAACAAGAGAGACAGAAAAAGAATTGATGCTTTTGAATTGTGGTGCTGGAGACGCCTATTGAATATACCATGGACTGCCAAAAGAACCAACAGATCTGTCCTAGAAGAGGTACAACCAGAGTGCTCCTTGGAAGCAAAAATGGCCAAACTGCGTCTTACATATTTCGGACATGTAGTCAGGAGAGATCAATCCCTGGAGAAGGACATCATGTTTGGAAGAGTGGCAGGTCAACGCAAAAGAGGAAAACCCTCCACCAGATGGACTGACACAGTGTCTGCAATAATGGGCTTAAACATAAATAAGATGGTTTGCCTGGCACAGAATCGGCAAGTGTTTCGATCTGCTATACATAGGGTCGCTATGAGTCGGACTCGACTCAATGGCACCTAACAACAACAACAACAACAATGAATTTTAGGGTTGTGTTTTCTATTCCTGTGAAGAATGCCATTGGAATTTTGATGAGGATTGCATTGAATCTGTAGCCATTTTCACAATATTAATTCTTCCAGTCCCGAAGCAAGGGAGGTCTTTCCATCTTCTTGTGTCTTCTTCAACTTCTTTCCTCAGTGTTTTCATGTATTCATCACAGAGGTCTTTTGCCTCCTTGGATTAGGTTTATTTCTAGGTTTTTTTTTTTTTTTTTTTTAGGCTATTGTGAATGGTATTTTTTTATTTCTTTCTCATAATGTTTATTATTGATATATAGAAATGCTACTGAGTTTTTAAAATTGATTTTGTATCCTTCAAGTTTACTGAAGGTATTTATCAGATCTAAGAGTTTTCTGGTGGTGTCTTTAAGGTCTTCTAAGTATAGGATCATTTCCTCAGCTAAAAGGGATAATTTGATTTCTTTCTTCCCCATTTGTGTCTCTTTTATTTCTTTCTTTTGCTTTATTGCTGTAGGTAAGACCTCAATCACTATATTAAGTAAAAGTGGGGTGAGTTAATGCCCTTGTCTTATTCCTGATTTTAGAGGAAATGCTTTCATTATTTCCCCATTTAGTATATCTAACATTAGCCATGGGCTTGTCATTGTTATTATTGTTGTTAGGTGCCGTCGAGTCAGTATCCGACTCATAGCGACTCTCATAGGGTTTTCAATGGCTGACTGTTTCAGGACTGCCTTGGGAGTGGATTGCCAGGCCCTTCTCCCATTTTTGCGGTGCTGGGAATTGAACTCGGGACCTCAGAGACTGCAGCGCAGTGCTCTACCCACTGAGCTAAATCCCAGCCCATGGTCTTGTCACAGATAGCCTACGTTATGTTGAAGCACATTCCTTTGATCCTATGTTTTCCAAGCTCTTATCATGGGGGGATGTTGGACATTGTCAGAGGTCTATTCTGCTTCAATTGAGAGGGTCACGTGATTTCTGTCTCTGAGTCTATTTATGTGCGGTATTACATTTGTTGGCCTGCAGCGGTAGCCCTGTGGCATCCGATCCCGTCAGATCTCGGAAGCTAAGCAGGGTCAGGCCTGGTCAGTACCTGGATGGGAGACCGCCTGGGAACACCAGAAGTTGTAGGCTTGGGAGAAGGACCTGGCAACCCCCTCCCAAAAGTCAATCTGCCATTGAAAACCCTATGAACAGCAGAGAAGCACTGACAATAGTGTTTCCCCTGTTGTACAGAGGGTCACTATGAGTCAGATACCGACTCGACGGCACCTAAAAACAACATTTGTTGATGTGCCCATGTTGAATCATGCTCTCACCTCTGGAATAAAACCACTTGGTCATGATGTATGATCTTTTTAATGTGCTGTTGGTTTTGGTTTGCAAGTATTCTATTAAGGATTTTTGTATCTATGCTCATCAGGGAAATTGGCCTATAGTTTGTTGTTGTTGTTGTTGATGTTGTTGTTGTTGTTGTATCCTCATCTGGTTTTGGTATTGGGATGATGTTGGTTTCATAAAATGAGTTTGCAAGCATTCCTACCCTTTCTATTCTATGGAATAGTTAGAGGGATATAGTGTTGATTCTTCTTTAAAGCCTTGGTAGAATTTACCTGTGAATCCATCAGGTCCTGGGCTTTTTTGTTGTTGTTGTTGGGAGACATTTTATTACTGCTTCAATTTTATTGTTCATTATTGTTGTTCTTGTTGTGTGCCATCAAATTGATGTCCGACTCATGGTGACCCTACATACAACAGGTAAAACACTATTGTCAATACTTCTCTGCTATTCGTAGGGTTTTCAATGGTGGGTTGAATTTGGGAGCAGGTAGCCTGGTCCTTCTCCCAAGCCTACAGTATCTGGCATTCCTAGGCGTTCTCCCATCTAAGTACTAACCATGCTCAACCCTGCTTAGCTTCAAAGGTCTGATGGGATCGGACACCACAGTGGTATGGCTGCAGGCATTGCTCATTATAGGTCAATTTAAATCATATCCTCTGTCTTAAGTTTGGTAGGTCATATATGTTAAGGAATTTATCCATTTCTTCTGAAATTTCCATTGGTATCTGTTATGATGACCTCTTTTTCTTCAATAATTTTATTAATTTGGATTTTCTCTCTTTTGGATAGTTTGGCTAAGGATTTGTCAATCTTCTTTATCTTTTCAAAGAAACAACTTTTTGTTTTATTGATTCTTGATGTTCTTTTAGTTTCAATTTCATTAATCTCCCCAATCTATTGTTTTTCTTTCTACTAATTTTGGGTGTGGTTTGTTATTGTTTTTCTACTATCTTAAGGTACATTGTTATTAATTTGAGGTCTCTATGATTTTCTTTGATATAAGAAGTCATAGCTATAAACTTTTCTCATAGAACTGCCTTTGCTGTGTCCCAAATGTTCTGGTAGATTGTACTGTCATTTTCATTTGATTCTAGGATTTTTAAATTTTCATCTGCCATTTCTTCAGTGACTCACTGATCTAATCAGTGACCCACTGATTCAGCAGTGTGTTGTTCAGCCTCCGTGTATTTGCATAGTTTTTGTTGTTTCTCTTGCTGTTGAATTCTACTTTTATCCCATTATGATCTGATAAGGCAAAAGGCACAACTTCAATATTTTTGTATTTGTTGAGATTTGCTTTCTGATCTAATATGTGGTCTGTTTTATAAAAAGTTCTGTGTGCTGCTGAGAAGAATGTTGTGTTCCATGGCTGTTGGATGGAATATTCTGTAAATGATTTTTAAATCCATTTGATTTATGGTGCTGTTTAGTTCTGAGGTTTCTTTGTTGGTTTTTACTTGGGTTATCTGTCTGTTGATGAGAGCTAGGTATTGAAGTCACACATTATTATTGTATCTGGATCTATCTGTCCCTTTACGTCTAGCAGTGTTTGTTTTATGCAATTAGGTATACAAATGTTTGGTGCCAATATATTTATAATCACTAGATCTTCTTGATGGATTGTTCCCTTTGTTAAGATGTAGTGACCTTCTTTCTCCTTTTGATCAATTTTGGGCTGAATTCTGCTTTGTCAGGTATCAGTATAGCAACTCCTGCTTTTCTTGTTTGTTTGTTTGTTTTGGCTTCCCTCTGCTTGGTAAATCATTTTTAATCCTTTCATTTTCTGTCTATATGTGTCTTTGTCAGTGACATGTGTTTCTTGGAGATGACAACTAGATGATCCTGCTTTTTAATCCAGTCTGCAGCTTGTAATCAAAATGTTAAGTTCATTTACATTTAGGGCTATTATTGAGAGGAATTTGGTGTTTCCTGTAATTTTGTTAGTTGTTTTCCTTGTTTTTTCTAGTATTGATTTTTTTCTTTCTTCCTGGATCATATTAAGAGTTTTCTGGTTTACTAAGTTGGACATACTTACTTCTTTCCTAGCTCTCATTTGTTCATGTGTTCCTCTCAAAAGATTTATTCTTTCCCAAGTTCTCATATTTATATCCATATTTCTTTTTCCTCTGTGTGTAAGATTCCTTGAAGTATCTTCTTCAGTGCTGGTTTAGTGGTCATGAATTGTTTAACTTTGTGCTTATCTTAGAATATGTTTATTTCTTCATCAATTTTAAAGGATAACTCTGCTGGATATAGTAGCCTTGGTTCACAGTTACTTTCAGAAGTTGAAATATATCATTCCATGCTTTCCTGGCTTTTAGGATTACAGACAAGAGGTCTAATGCTATTTTGATTGGCATGCCTTTGTGAGTTGGTGTTTTTCTCTTGCAGCTTTTGGAGTTGTTTCTTTGCTTAGCATTTTTTGTGGGGCATGCGCCTCCTGGTCCAGCCTGGATGTTCGGATGGGCAGCACTGCCACACACACAGATACTAAACACAATTCACTCGGGACCCTCAGGGGAGGGGCATGGACTCCTGCGGCACTCCGGACGCTGGCAGAGATAGGAGAAAGGAAAAGCCTCGGGCGCTTTTGCCTTGCAGGAACAAACACAGCTCTTTATTTCTCTGAGCTTATCAGTGTGGAGAGAAAACCCAAAGTGTACAGCTTTAAGTGCTAGCAGCTCTTATACAGCCTCAAGGACAGACGCTTTCATGTTGGTGGTCTCGGTGGAGAGCGAGTTCTTTCTTTGTTGATGATCGCAGCAGGGGGGAGGGTTCTTTCCTCACTGAAGGTCAGGGGTAGAAAAGGGTCGAGTTGCCACAGTGTAGCTCCTTATATAGCTCGCCCATGGAATGGCCTGAGCCAATCAGCTTTGAGTCCAATTGTCCAATCAGGTTTGGGGGATTTGTGAAGGGTTTTGTACAAATGTCCAACCAAGTTACTTTCATTTTCCCAAGATTTCTAATTTGCAAACCAGATCTTCAAAAGTCATTTTCCCATTTTGGGGTTTTTTTTCCACTTTCCTACCAATTTCTCCCTACAATTTTTAACCATAATATGATGTGGAGAGGTTTTTTCTGTTCATATATGTTTTGGGTATGAAATGTCTCTTGTTTAGATAATTTCTTCCCCTAGCTTGGGGAAGTTTTCTGCTATTATTTCATTGAATAGTTTTTCTATGCTAACTAGTGTACTACCAATGAACCTAGAAAGGAAAATAGCTGAAATAATGTAGTGTAAATTATGAAATGAAAAGTATGAGAGGTGATGACAAAAGGTGATTAAAATGATGGGATGGAGCAGAGAAAAGGAAAGAGAAAATAAGCAGCTGTATTAAATGAGAAGGGAATAAGAAGAGAAAGAACATAGTATACTGTCCAGAACAGAGGAAGAAAACAGTAAGAGGTCTTAAAAGGGCTGCACAATAAAGAAAAAAGTTCACAAATAAAATTAGACAAGATTAAAAACAGGAGTAATAACTGAGAACATAAAACTTTGTTACATAATAATTTTTTTAAAAGGAAGAGTGGCTTTTCTGTGGGCACTTCAATATTGTAGTCTGCCAGGTTGGTGAGGGGAGGACCATTGTATCTGGAGTGCATTTGTTTGTTTGTTTGTCAGGTTGGTGCTGATCTAAGACTAGCCATGGACCTATTGTGTATCTAGGCTTTTTCTAGGTCTCTCTGCAGGCTCTACCTTGTTTACCTGCTCCATGGAGGAGGGAAAGATCCACAAGCCACAGGCCACAAGCTGGACACCAAGTCCCCAGCACACAGAATTGTATTCAGTGACTCAGTTGCCTAGATGACTCTTTCTATCTGTTCCGGGGGGGAGTAGGGATCCAGAAGCTAGGGAGGCCACCAGTTAGTCCCAGATTCTAGCCATGGTTCGTAGCACCATATTTGTGGCCAGCTTTTTCTGCAGGTTTATGGTTGCCAAGGATGGCTTCGGTGGTCTCCTGGCAGCTATGACACACCAAGCACTTTTCTCGGGTGCCAGGCTGCCTGCCTAGCTTTCTCAGCATGACTGCATCTGGTCCACCCACTTTCCTGCTGTGGCCCTGCACATCTGTCCCACGCCCAGCATGACAGCCAGGCGTTCCCAGGCTCCCTGTCCTGTTTGGTCTTTGTTTTCGAGTCTCCTAAGTAGTTCAGTCTGAAACAATGGGCTCTGTCCCCAAGTGAGCTCTGCTGCCATCCTCCAAGGACCAAGGAGTGACAGCGCACGTTTGTTCTGTGTGGAAGTGACTCACATGGGGAGCCACTGTCACAGCATCCGCCACTGGGTTCAAGGCTTGGGAGATCAGTGAGCTTGTGCTGGGTGGGGACATCCGTCTCCTCTCACCCAGGGCACCTCACTTTCCTCATGGATGCAGATTTCTTCAGCCACCCCCCATCCCCCGACCCCCAGCAAGTTTGTGCAGGCTGGAGCGAGAGCTGATTCCTCTCCTTTCTCTTGAGTAGCTTCTCCATTTCTGGGCATTTTTCAGATGACCTATCAACTCTTTTGTGCCATGCACTGCTTATCTTCTGGTTTTCCTTCAGAGTTGAGTCTGCCCTTTGTTATTCTGACTCTTCCTTCCTGGCGTCTTAGGGAGGCAGCTTCTAATCTACTATCTTGGCCCCTCCTGTCTATGGGTTTTTAAACAGAATAGAGATACCATATGCTATAAAAGCCCTTAGCAAGTCTATGGGGGGGGGGGGGTTGGCTGAAGCATGGCGACTTGTTGTTGTTAGGTGCCATAGAGTCAGGTCTGACTCATAGTGACCCTATGCACAACACAATGAAACACTCCCCAACACTGTGCCATGTTCCACACTATGTCAGCGCTTCTCTGCTATTCATAGGGTTTTCTGGTGGCTGATTGTTTCGGGATTGTTTCAGGAGTGGGTTGCCAGGTCCTTCTCCCATCTTCGCAGTGCTGGGGATCAAATCCAGGGCTCAGAGTACACAGAGCAGCAGTCTACCAACTGAGCTAAACCCCAGTGCTGAAGCATGGCAGGTTAGGAAGAGTAAACCCAAATTGCAGATAGATGCATACTCTGGGAAGGTTGTACTAGAGCCCCTTCCGCAATGGAAACAGCCCAACAGGAAATCAGGATGCCATGAAGCAGCATAAGGCCTAGACTCTGGCGTTCCCAGATCTGCCATTTGTGACCTACTTCTCTGTGCCCTAATGTGTCATCTGCTAAATGGGAAAGTAATAAAATTGAATATGGAATACATAAGCAAGTGCATCGGCCAGGATTTAGCTCGGTTGGTAGAGCGCTGTGCTGCAGTCTCTGAAGTCCCGAGTTCAATTTCCAGCACTGCAAAAATGGGAGAAGGACCTGGCAGTCCACTCCCAAGGCAATACCGAAACAATCTGCCATTGAAAACCCTATGAGGGTTGCTATGAGTCGGACCCCGACTCAAAGGCACCTAACAAAAACAAAACAAGTGAGTGCATGCAAAGCACTAAGAATGGTGCCTGGCACCGGGGGATTTTGAAGGCGTTGTATGCCAGCATGGTTATTACCATGCCATTGTTGAGAAGCAGCTTTCCATGGCTCCCTCACATGTCTGCACATTAGAACAGGGGCATGGGCAGTTCTGTTTGTTTGTTTCTTTCTTTGTTTACCAGACTCTTCTCAATGTTTGCATAGCAAACAACCTTGGAAGATGTAGTGTCTTCCTCCAAGGAAGAGAGCAGGTCTGATTGATGTCCAGGGTACAGAGAAGCTTTCTGTCTGGGGCAAAGGTTAGAGCAGGTCTTCTTGCCCCCATTATAAGACCCTGGACTTTCCTGAGCTTGCATTCCTCATGGTAACACAAGCCACTGCATGTGAAGCATCCTCCTGAGCCACTCTGCATCTCTGCTGGGGACTTTTAAGATGCACCCCATAACTAGGGTCCTTCATACTAGACTGAGGGACTGACCTTTAGCTGACCCCAGGGCCACATCCCACTCACTCACTCCTACCCCTCCCATCAAGTGAGCAAAGATGGCCCCTGACCAGCCTGACGAGGCTTAACCACCTCAGTTTTGATTGGCCACCCCTAGCACCTCAGTTAAATAACTGTCCCTAACAGGCAGGTATGACAGTTCACCTTCTGTACCTGTCAGGAATGTGCCCTGGTTGGCTAACCCCGGTACACACCCACTCCCAGGAGCCTGTATAAGCACGGGTCCCGGACCCAACTTCACCCTTCACCTCTCACTGTCCTTCAACTGCTGTCCAGACCCCATCACCTTGATCCAGCACTCCCCAATCCAGCGGAAGACCACCTAGCAAGCCAACGCATCAAGACCAGGGGCCCTGAAGAGCTGAAGACTACAAGCAAGCCACGAAGAGCCTCCCAATTCCTCCCATCCTTGGGAAGGAGGGAGGCAGAGAAGGCGAGCTGCGAGAGTCCAGACTACCAGACCTCCAGCCCAGTGGAACACCAGCTGCCTGTAGCTATGCCTTTAAGGCTGAGCTGTTCCACCAGTGAGCCTGCAGCATAGAATGCTGCAGGCTTAGAGCTAGCACTTGAACACTTGACAGGGGCTGCTTGCTGGTTGCACCTCACTTGGGGAGTAACCGAATAAACCTCCTTCTCTTGTTTCCCGCAGAAGGTCTCCCGAAGTCCTTCTTTGGCTTCTCTGGCCACCACAGCAACCCAGTCCAGTGGGTCCCCGATACCCACTTGGTGTCAGGGCAAGGCTCTGACCTCTGCCAGGCCTGAACCCTGACACATCTCATGTGGAATGTGGGGTTAAAGGAGCTGGCGCAAACACCGGAGTTCAAGCTGGCTGCTGTGTGCACTATTGTCTCGGACCCAGGTATCTCATATCTTCTGCTAGCGTCGAAGACACTGTAGCAAACTATTAGCTTGCAGACAGGGTCAGATCTCAGTCTTTGCGGTGTTCATAACAAGCAGAAGTGTAAATCAAGTGCTATTCTCGCACATTAGACTCAGTAGCGGTCATTTCCAGAACCACTTTGACCCACTTTGTGGGACCCATCCATAGCCTCTATCCAGGCCTTCATGGGCACCTTCTCCAAGACCTACTTCAGAAGGTCCGTTCTCAAGTCTACGTCCTCATGTCCCCTTGATGGAGGCTACTGGGAAAGCCTAACCTCATGGCTAATGAGTCACTCACCCCCAGACAGCTCAGGCTGTAAGAGTACCTGATTAGGCCTTCAGTGCCCGCCAAGCACCAAGCCAGTGTCTATTTCTCAAAAGTACTTTATTCTCAAAAGTACTTTATTTAACACTCCAACATTCAAAGGGCTCCACTGTCATTTCTCTAGTTAGGGTTTATCCTGTGTTCAATAGGGTGTCTTAATTTGCCATGACATTTTAAGTATCATGGACTTTAGTTTCCTCAAAAGGCCAAGTGACAAAGTAACTTAAACCACAGCCTAAGACAGCTGGAAGACGGTGACACAGAGATTAACGCCCCCTCTCTCCACCCCTCCGAGACGTCCACACTCCAGTCCACAGAATCTGTGCTATGTTAGTTACACGGCAAAAGGGAACTGAGGTAGACATAGAATCTGGGCTGCTAATACAGGACATTATCCAAGGGACCCAATGCAGCCACAGCGTCCTTAAACGCAGAACAGGAGGGCAGGAAGAGAGAGGCTGCGTGACGTAAGAAATCCTCACCTGGCCGTTCTTGGCTTTGATGACGGAAGGCAACCACAAGCCAAGGAATGGAGAGGTTTCTAGAAACTGGAAAAAGTTTCTAGAAGCAACTAGAAGAAGGAAGAGCAAGAGGATGGCTCTTCTCCAGAGCCTTCGGGAGAGGACAGGGCTCTACCCACAGCGCGACTCTAGCCCAGGGAGATGCGGATTGTCTTCTGACCCACGGAGCTACGACACAATGAATTTGTTGTTTCCCAAAACGATGTTTGTGGTAACTGGATGCGTCAGCCCAGGAGACCCATGTGAGAACCTCCCGGTGCTCTGGAGAGCGTGTAGTAAAGACTTATAAATAACAAGCGGGACAGGGCAAGCCAGGTAGGAGGGGCGGCTCTGTAGTCCCAGGAGACCCTGCGGACTTTCCTTCTCCTCCTAGCGGGTCCCCACTGATGGCCTCTCCCTCCCCTGAGGTCGGGTGAGACACAGTCACTCAGCAATGGCCACATCAACGCTGAGTTTGGTTTTGACAACCAGCCCAGTGGCTAAAGCAGAAAAGGATTCTTTTGGTACAGTCATGTTATTTCCCATTCCTGGCTGTCAGCTGGTGTGCACGCGCGCGCGCGCGCGCGTGTGTGTGTGTGTGTGTGTGTGTGTGTGTGTGTGTGTAGCCATGGAAACCACTCTGGCTTAAGTCGAAAAGGAATCTACCAGGAAGAAGTCAGTGGCTGGCAAACCAATGCAGAGTTGAACCACAGACCTCCTGGGGAACGCGAACTGCTTCTGCCTCTTTAAAAACCAAATCCCTTATTATAGATGGTCTAGAAAATGCATGTGATAGTCCTGACAAGGTGAAAAGAAAGTTCACTGCAGGAAAAGTTTCTATCTGAAACAGAACTGCAGATTGGAACAGGGGCATGGGCCGTTTTATTTGTTTGTTTGTTTGTTTGTTTCTTGGTTTACCAGACTCTTCTCAATGATGTTCTATATATCAAGGATATATAGAAAAATATTACCATACAAAGACAAGTACATGGTAGAGAAGTCTTTGATAGTGGGTGGGATGGGGGGAAGCACACAAGAGGGTAAGGGGGACCTATATGAGTAATGTACAACAAAATGCATCTATGGAAGTGTCACAATGAAAAGCGTGTCAGAAGGAATCACATTAAGGTGTGCAGTAAAAATTTCCAATTAAAACAAGAAAAGAAATCTCTGTGCTCGATGATGATTTCTCCCAAGCTCGGCTCCCCTGAACACGAAATGAGAGCCAGCGGTAGGGAAGGAGCGTCAGGGGGATGGCGAGCCTCTGCCCCGCACCCGTGGTCCTCCTGCCCCTCCATTTGGACCTCGCACTAAGAGCTGACGTGGAGCAGCCTCCAGACAGACGTGGGGGGCTCAGAGAGGTTCAGGGGTCCCCTTTTCCAACCAGCCCCACCAGGCTCAGGTGAATCCTTCCCTCTGCCTGTGCTTCCCCACCTGGTCCTCTGGCCCCCAGAGCCACAGCTCGCCTCCTTAGTGAGGCCAGGACACACCGGTGGGCTAAGGGACCTGGGCAACACTGGCCTCCAGAGCCGCCATCGGCAAACCCAGAGGAGGTCGCCAAGGGAAATGGAGTGGGCGGGCACGCGGGAGCGCCAGATCCACAACTCCACAGCGGCCTCCTCCAACATGGTACCCAGCAGGTCCTCAGTGTCTTCACAGGCCAGCTCTGTGTGCAGCCTGTCACTCAAGGACACCACCCTGTCGGGATTCGGACCCTCACCACGCTGGCCCTGATGGTGCAGGTGGCTAGGGAGCCCTTCCTTTCTTCTTTCCTCCTTCCTACCTTCTTTCCTTCCTTCCTCCTTCCTCCTTCCTTCCTTCCTTCCTTCCTTCCTTCCTTCCTTCCTGCTTGGAGCCAAGGCCATTAGTAACCTTTTACAAGATACCCTGATGGAAAAGTGCAGGATGTGGTGAAAATAGCAGATGTTGAGTCACAGGGCATTGTGACCTTTGAGCTGAGATTACCATCTGATAGCGGTTGTCAGGGTTACAGGAAGAAATAAAGACTTCTGGAAAGTCCCTGACCCTTGTGACATTTTGGTACCTCCCCTCCCCCTCCATGTGTATTTAAGCTACAGCAAAAAATTAAAGACTTTGGAGCTTGATCAGACAGCCTGTCTTGCTCTCGTTCTTCGTGTCTCTTGTCTCTCCCATTCATTCGCCCCCTACTCTAGGTCCCTGTTGAAAAACCCCGCTGTTGGGGCACCTCCCTTCCCCTCCCTCCCTTCCTTCTTTCCTTCCTTCCTTCCTTCTTCCTTTTGTATTTTGATTGTACATATTTATGGAGTACAGAGTGGTAATTCAGTTCGTATGGACCTGTGCAGCTATCAAATCAGGATTGTTGACACTCCATCTCCTTAAACATTTTATAACAAAAACAAAAGAAAAAGATTGATTTACGCGTAGCAATGATTGTACATATTTATGAGGTACAGCGTTTTTTTTTTTAAGTTGCACACAGTGTAGTGAGATTCGTTATGGGATTTCCATAGAATTGCATCCGTGTTTTACACTCGTTCTCTCTCTTTTCACACCCATATGCTGCTCCTCCTCCCCTTCCCAGTTTTCCCTCCCCCTTCCTCTCACACGGGTCCCCTGCCCCCTCCCGATGGGTCCCCTTGTATTTTCCAGTCTTAGAAATATACCTCTGTGTGTGTGTGTGTGTGTGTGTGTGTGTGTGTGTGTGTGTGTGTGTGTGTATCTGCAGCTGTACCACTGTGGCGTCTGATTCCAGCAGACCTCAAAAGCTAAGCAGAGTCAGGCCTGGTTAGTATTTGGATGGGAGACCACCTGGGAACACCAGGTGCTGCAGGCTTGGGAGAAGGACCCAGCAACCCTCTCTCAAAAACAATCAGCCATTAGCCAGACGTGGTGATGCAAGCCTGTAATCCCAGAGGGTTGGGAGGCAGACGCAGGAAGATCACAAGTTCAAGACCAGAGGCAGTCTGCCTAATTTAGCAAGACCCTGTCTCAAAAAAAGTAAAAACCTGGGCTGGAGGTGCAGCTCAGTGGTCCAGCACTTGCAGACCATGCAGGCGCGAGGCCCTGGGTTCAACCCCCAGTACTGAAGAAAATAAATAAATAAATAAGCCATTGAAAACCCTATGAGTAGCAGAGAAACACTGACAATAGTGTTTTGCCTGTTGTACATGGGGTTGCTATGAACCAGACACCAACTCACCCTCTTCCCTCTGAATGCCTGGGCATTGTGCTAAGCGAGGGGGCACTGGGGAGCCCCGATAATGCCAAACAACTACTGCCTCTGCCTCACTCCAAAACATTTCCATCTCTCCCAAGGGAACCTAACAACAACTACGTGTGTGTGTGTGTGTGTGTGTGTGTGTGTGTGTATGCATGTATACACACAAGCATGTGATATTTCTCTTTTTTGTGTCTTGGTTATTTCATTTAAAATAATGATCTCCAGGCCCACCCATTTCACTGCAA
This sequence comes from Pedetes capensis, assembly GCA_007922755.1. Taxonomy (NCBI): domain Eukaryota; kingdom Metazoa; phylum Chordata; class Mammalia; order Rodentia; family Pedetidae; genus Pedetes; species Pedetes capensis. The sequence continues at coordinate 59,342 of VMDO01002947.1, read as the reverse complement.
ATGACATAATTTCACCCTTCTTTACTCCTGAATAATATTCCATTGTGTATACATACTTCCTTTTTAATTCAATCATCCGTTCATGGACCTCTGGGCTGATTCCATATCCTTGCAACTCCCAAGAGAGCTGCAAGAAACATGGACATGCAGGTGTCTGTGTGCCATGATGACTTGTCTTCCTTTGGGTGTATGCCCAGCAGTGGTATAGCTGGGTCACATGGTAGTTCTATTTTTAGTTTTCTGAGGAACCCGTGCTGATTTCCACAATGGCTGAGCTAATTTACATTCCATCAGCAGTGGAAAGAGCTCCTTTCTCCACGTCTTTGCCAGCACTGGTTGTTGTTTTGTCGATGCTGGTCCTTCTCCCTGGGGTTTTTGACTTCGCCTGGTCCCCTCGCCAGTCTGTGGCCCTCGGAAACGCTTCCCCCTCTCCTTCACTCTACCTCTGGGTGCCAATCTCCCAGCAGAGCAGAGGCGTTTCTGGGCTGCTGTCAATTAGCAGGCACTTAACATCAGGAGCCACTAACACACTCGAATCGGTTCTAGCTAACAAAGTGCTAAGCCCTGGCAGGCCGGGCCTCCTCCCCTGCCGACTCACTGACTTCTTAGCTGGACCCTGCTCCTCATCCCAGCCCTTCCCATCCACAGAGACAGGCAGAAGAAAAGTCCCACCCCGCTGTCCTCCCGCTTCATCTGCTTTGCCTGCCGCAGCCTGGCACTGTCAACGGCTAATTCCACAGCAGATCGACCCTTCCCCGGAGACTGGCCTGGCTTCAGGCTGAGCCACGACCTTGGCCCGTGGCACCACGTGGCCTCCCCACGTGTGTCTCAGGGAGACGGTGGTCTTCTTCGCGTTCTCACGGCCCCTCCCTTCGGTGGCCGCTTTGGATGGCAGAAGCGTTGACAGTAGAAAGTGCAGCCGGTCACCCCACGCCAGGCCAACTACTGTCAAGAGACAGAGTGTTGAAGCCAGGGAGGCGACTTTATTTGGGAAGCTGGTCAAAGAGGGCACTTGTCACACAGCCCATCTTGCCGGGACCGATTTAGGTGTGGTTTACGCAGAGAGGGGTAAGTGTTCCCAGACTGGGGGGCGAGTGGGCTGAGGATGCACATCCGGTCCTGAGTGCCTGCTCAGGAGACCCTGTGCCATCCTGCAAGTCTCAGGAACAAAGATCATAATTTCCTGAGCTTACACCTGCCAGTGACCACGATGGACAGGCTGCCGGGGGGAAGCTGCCCGAGGGCTGCTTGCCAAACTCCCAGTAAGAAGGAAAACGGCCTAATGCTCACTGCATTAAAGAAGGGGCAGCGTGGGGCCTGAGAAGAGAGGCCAAGAGCTGGGGGCTCCCCGCTGCGGGTGCCCCGGTTCCTCCCTCCTCATCCCTCTAGCCCTCACCCTCTTCCCTCTGAATGCATGGGCATCGTGCTAAGTGAGGGGGCACCGGGAGCGTCTGATAATGCCGAACAACTACTGCCTCCGCCTCACTCCAAAACATTTCCATCTCTCCCAAGGGAACCTCCATGGCCACTATGGAGTCACTAGTGAGTCTGCCCTGCCCCAGCCCCGGGCACCACCCGTCTACCTTCTGTCTGTGTGGATGTATCTAGTCTGGGTATCGAATATATATATATATATATATATATATATATATATATATATATGCAGCAAAGGAATTTTAACAATGGGCATCCTTATGATCATTGTCCTCATTTAACACCCAAGGAACCTGGATACGTATCAATATAAAAAGTCATTATACCCAACCTTCTGTGCCTGGCTGCTTTTGCTTAGCATAAAGCTTCTAAGGTTCATTCTTCTGGCATCAAACAAACATGTTTATACCAATATTCACGGCAGCACTATTTGGAATAACTAGAAGGCAGAAAAACTGTGGAGGGACATAAATATAAAATGCAGTATATTAATGGACACAAATATAAAATGTAGTATATTTTCTTAATGGACACAAATATAAAATGTAGAATATTTTCTTAGTGGAATATTATTTAGCAATAAAAAGAAATGAAGTTTTGGGCTAAGAATGAAGGTGTGTGGTAGAGCACTTGCCTAGCTTTTAGCATGTATAAAGCCCTAGGTACAATCTCCAGCCCTCCCTGAAAGAAAAGAAAAAAGAAAAGAAATGAAAAAGAAAAGAGAAAGAAAAATGAAGGAAGGATGGAAGGGGAAAGAGAAAGAAAGAAAGAAAGAAAGAAAGAAAGAAAGAAAGAAAGAAAGAAGAAAAAAAGAAACTAATTTTCTTTTTTAGTATTTTATTTATGCATGCTGGTGGGCTACAGAATAATACGTCATCTGGTATATCTCTTACTCAACTATTGAATCAGTTTTGCTCACCCTTCTATCTCCTTAAATATTTTATTGTACAGAATAAAGAAAAGAAGGAAGAAAAAAGGAATTCAGAGTTGCCTCCTGTATTTTGGCTTCTCTCCCTCTTTACCCCTCTGCGTTGCTGCCCCTTGCCCATCATCCACTCTCTCCCACTGTTCCCCTCCCCCTCCTATCGGTCCACTTGTATAGAAATGAATATTCATAGAAACAAAGGGAGAGTGGTAGTTACCAGGGAGGGAGGGAGGGAAGGGAATGAAGAGTTACCGCTGAATGTGTACGAAGCGTCAGCTGAGGAGGAAGAAAATGTTCTGGGATGGACCATGTCATGGCTGCACAATAGTGTGAACGTCCTTCACGCCCCCTAGCTCTACAGTTGTTGTTGTTAGGTGCCATTGAGTCGGTATCTGACTCATAGCAACCCTGCGTACAACAGGCAAAACACTATTGTCAGTGCTTCTCTGCTGTTCACAGGGTTTTCAATGGCGGATTCATTTTTGGGAGGGGGTTGCCGGGTCCTTCTCCCAAGCCTACAGCCCCTGGTGTTCCCAGGCGGTCTCCCATCCAAGTATTAACCAGGCCAGACCCTGCTTAGCTTCCAAGATCTGACGGGATCAGATGCCACAGGGCTACGGCTGCAGGCGAGCTCAACAGTAAAAACGTTTAAATGGCCAATTTTGTCATATGCACTTTATCACAATAACAAAACAAGGTAATGATGTATGGCCGTACACTGTAACATGGGTTGAAAATCACTGTCACATGCTTTTTGTTTGTTTTTGTGTTTTGCAGTGCTTGGGGGTTGAACCCAGGACTCGTACACACTTTGCCAGTGCTCTACCACGGAGCTGCACCCCCCAGCCCAGTTTTTTATTTTTTTATTTTGAGTCAGGGTCTCCCTAAGTTAGACAGGCTGTCTTTGGCCTTGAACTCACAGTCCTCCTGGATCTGCCTCCTGGGTCACTGGGATTACAGACATGTGCCACCACACCTGGCCGTTATACATTCAAAACATGCAACACACCACGTGATCATAAAAACCATTGTTGTTGTTGTTAGGTGCCGTCGAGTTGGTATCCGACTCATAGCGACCCTCTGTACAACAGGGGAAACACTATTGTCAGTGCTTCTCTGCTGTTCATAGGGTTTTCAATGGCAGATTGATTTTTGGGAGGGGGTTGCCAGGTCCTTCTCCCAATAAAAACCATACCACCTTGATAACTTCATGCCTGCTTTTTTCTTATGTTTTGTTATTCTAGAAAATGAACCTTTATAATACCTCTCTTCAAAACAACTTCAAGGAAAGCCTGTAGGAGGGTTTTATTTCTGTACTCAACAAGCTGCACCTACACAAACACAGACGTTGCTCTATTCATTCTCACAAATACCTGCGGCAGGCACGATTCCATTGTTCTCAGCTGGTATTCAAAGTAGCTGAATACGGAAAAATTGCAAAGTGTCAGTTTTTCAAGATGAAAGAGTTAAGGTGATGGCTAGTGGTGGGTGGAGACTGCACAATGAGATGAGTGGATTTGGTGCAACCGAACTGGGCACTTAAAAATGGTTAAGATGGTCGGACACGACGGTTCATGCTTGTAATCCCAGCACTTGGGAGACTGAGGCAGGAAGGTAAGCTTGAGCTCAAACCCAGCTTGGTTTACGCAGTGAGTTCCGGGCCAGCCTGGCTGATACCACAAAAGACTCTGTCTCCAAAAAAAATAAAAAGAAAGAAAAACTGAGCAAGTAAATCTTATGGATTGTGTATTTTACCACAACTTTAAAAAAGAAGAAAAAGGAAAAGAAGGAAAAAGAAAATTCATGCATACGTGTTATGAGACCCCACAGCTGTCTAGCAGGGCTAGCCTCTGAAAGACTGAGAGTGGGGAGCAGTCTCCAGATGGGTGGCCAGGGTCTCCTCCAGCTTTCCATAACTGTAACAGAACACTGAGATTGTTGTTGTTGTTGTTAGGTGCCACCGAGTCGGTATCTGACTCATAGTGACCCTCATAGAGTTTTCAATGGCTGACTGTTTCAGGATTGCCTTGGGAGTGGGTTGCCAGGTCCTTCTCCCATTTTGCAGTGGTGGGAATTGAACTAGGGACCTCAGAGACTGCAGTGCAGCGCTCTACCAACTGAGCTAAATCCCAGCCCGAATACTTAGATAACCCATTTTAAAAAGGGGAGGGCTTTATTTTGGCCCAAGTTTTGAATGTTTCGGTCCATGCTCTGTTGGCCCCATTGCTTTGGTCTGTGGTGAGACAGCACATCATGGCAGCAGATCACAGTGAGTGCCTGCTCACATCATGGCGAACAGGAAGCGTGAGGAAGAGACTGGAATGCCAGCGCTCCTGGAGTCCCAACTTTCCCTTCCAGGGCACGCCCCCAGTGACCCGGCTTCCTCCCGGTAGGCTCCACCTCTTAAAGGTTCCACTACCTGCCAAAGTGCTGCAGGCTGGCAACCACGCCCTTACCATGTGAACCTTTATGGGGTGCTTATCCAAACCTTGGGCTGGGATTTGGCTCAGTGGGTAGAGCGCTGCGCTGCAGGCTCTGACGTCCCGAGTCCAATTCCCAGCACCGCAAAAATGGGAGAAGGGCCTGGCAATCCACTCCCAAGGCAATCCCGAAACAGTCAGCCATTGAATACCCTATGAGGGTCGCTATGAGTCGGATACCAACTCGACGGCACCTAACAACAACAACAAGGGTTCAAATGTCTATAGTCATGCCACCCTGCATCCAATCCCATCTGGTCTCAGAAGCTAAGCAGGTTTGGGCCTGGTTTGCACTTGGATGGGAGACCACCTGCAAATATTGGGTACTCCAGGCTAAGGAGAAGGACCTGGCAATCCACTTCCAAGGCAATCCCAAAACAGTCAGCCATTGAAAACCCTATGAGGGATGCTATGAGTCGGACACCGACTCGACGGCACCTAACAACAACAACAACAACAATCCAAACCTTAGTGGCCAGAGTGGGACAGCACTGGACCCGGAGACCCAGCACTGGGCTACGGTCCAGGCCCCACAGCATCCCGGGCAGGTCCTTTTCCTCTGGAGCTCCCGTGATGGTGACGTCTTCTCCGCTCTCACCAAGTCACCACATCCCGCTCAGAGCCCTGGACGTCCTCTGGAGGCCTCCGGTCTCTGCATGCCTTGGTTCTTTCAGGTTTTACAAGCAGGCAAACGAAACCCTCAGGCTGTGGGCTCTGCCTGCGTCTGCGGCCACAGAGCACCACTAAAGATGTCAAGAGCCTCACACAGGGGACGAGCAACCTCCCTCATTCCTGGCTCAGCATCAGAGAGAGAGAGTGCGCTCCTAATTCAGGCGGAGGCACCTGAGCCAAGAGGCGCCCCAGGTACCCGCCACCTGCAGAGACAATAATGGCTGTGACTGTGAACTCCCCAGAAGGTGAGCTGGGGCAAAGCAGCAGCTTGAACGCTTGCTTAAATCTCTGTCCAAGTGTTCCGCAACTTGCAGCTGCAAGATGATGAGTTCTGAGCCGCGCCGGAGTTGGGCACTCGTGAGTTTGACACAAGCTGCTCTTTGATGAGAAATCCATGCATATTAATCACCGAGAAGGAAAGAGAACGGCAAGCCGCCATTGTTCACCCAGCGAAGACATACTGGGCGGCGCTGTGTGCACTTCTGGGCGTGGAAGACAGGCTTTGGGTCTGAAAGACTGGCCTTGTCCTGAGGGACCTGGCGTTCTCATGGGGGACCTGCATCAAGTGGACGTGGATCTGTGGACTGGAGTCAGGAGGAAAAGAAACCGGAAGTGCCACTTCCAAAAGGGCAGTCAGAAAGATCCCAAGAGGTAACATTGGAGCCAAAGCTGGAGTCACAAGAAGCCGCCATATGCATAACTACAGGAAGCGCTTCGAGGAGGGGAAGAGTGGGCACAGCCTCCACAGTGGAAGTGTCCTGCGTGGGCTCCGCCCCTGACCACAGAGACCAGAGGCCTCCAGAGAGCGTCCAGGGCTCTGAGCAGGATGTGGTTGGTCACTTGGCAAGAGTGGAGAAGATTTCACCATCACCGGGGCCCCAGAGGAAACCCCGAGGATGCAGCCCCAGAGAAGAGAGGGCAGAAGGAGGGCCTCGGGGCCGAGAGCAGCCTCTGCAGGGAGCAGCTGAGCCCTGGACCCTGGGCCCCCAGCTCACTTTCCGCCCTCCAGGGACCTCACCCCTGGGCTGCCGGAGCCATAGGGACAGGGGCCTGGCCTCACTAACTCCCACCCCATCCCCACCCCACGCTGCCAGGGGCCTGGCCAGAGCTCCAGGACCATCTTTGAGCTGCATGAGGGACCCAGGGGCACAGCCCAGAGCCTCGGTGAAGGGCCTTGTCTCTCACTTAGTTTTATCCTGCACCCGTGCACTAGGTCCCGTCAAGATACGGATCTGGGAGTGACCTGCGTCCCTGCCTTCAGAAGTCCCGCCTGACTCACTTACCAGGCACTTCCTGCAGGGCACCGAGTTCATCCGTCCCACAGGGCCTTTGAACAAGCTGCCCTTTCAGCCTCAGCCTCACTTTCTCCTTCTCTCCTGCATAGCTGGATCCCTCTTGACAGTAAGGCCTCAGCGCAAAGGCTTCCTCTTCAGAGAGACCTCCCTGACCAGCCAGTGACCCCTGCTCAACTCCGAAAGTCACTCTGAGCACAGTACTCTGTTTTCTTCAGAATACCTCTCTCTTCCCATGATCCCAAGGGCCATGTCTGAAAGGCCTTGATTACAGGGGCCTGGGGCTGGGACTTGATGCTGCAGGTGCCCTGGGAGCAACCAACCAAAGTGTTCTATGCAGGTGGGAGTCTTGGGGTCCAACATGAGCAGGGAAGAGGCAGAGGAAAGGGACCTGGGCCTCACGTGGGGGACATTCAATCAATGGTCCAGACAAGAAGTGGTGTCCTTGCTAGTGATGGTGGACAGAAAGGAGGGGGATTCCGGAGGTGCTTCGTGGGTAGGGATGGGGCTTCACAAGCAAATGTGGGGGTAAGGAAGAAGGGGTGTTCAGAAAGAGTCCCGTGTGCCCAGCTTAGGGACCAGTGGGGCCACCTGTGAGCTGAGAGCCAGAGCAGGACTAGACCTGAGCACAGTAGCCTGGGTTACTGAGGAATTTAAGGGCCATGGCCCAGCCTGGGAGGGCGGACAGGAAGTGACGGAGCACGGAGGGGCGGGGCTTCAAACCGGAAGCCTGCGCTAAAAGGGCGGCCTGAAGACAGTAGGAAGGGCTGAGAAGACGATGGCCGCCTTACACCTGTCCCGGAGAGGTTACTGGCTTCACCTCCTTCCTCCTCACCGCGGTCCAAAGGTCCCACGAGCCTCTATCTGCAAGAGCTCAGAGCCAGCAGCTCCGCATCAGCAGAGGGGCGGGGGCACCCCCAGCCACTGTCTGTGGTTCGGACCCCTCCCACCTTCCCCTGGCAGATGGAAGGCTTCTCAGGGTGCGATGCTCCGGGCTCCTGGGGACGGGCCTGGGAGGAGGAAGCACTGCCCTTCTACCCCACCAGGACTCTCTCTCCCTTCCTCCAGATGTGGGAGGCTCAGGTGCTGATGAGGGCAGTGTCTCAAGGACCAGCGGGCCACAGTGAGCCAGAATTGCCAGCTGCTCCCTGTCTTCTGATCCTGGGTCCTGAGCTTGTGAGTAAACCCAGCCCATGGCCTCAGTTTCCCCAGCACACATCAGCTCTCCCTTCCCCTCCACTCTACAGACCCACACTCCATTCCCACAGCCCACATTCATCGTGGCCACCACGTCAATGCTCCCTGGCTTAAGTCCGGTCCAACCTGAAGACTCTACTTCCCTAGGCAGCCTTCTGGGATGCTCCTGGGTTTCCATCTCTGATCACACCCTGGCTCTAGGGTTTGGAGGGTGCTCATCTCATCTCTCCACACCCGGAGCCCTGGGACTATGTCTGGCTCATCACATGATGTGAGCATCCTCCGTACCTTCAGACCTGAGGTTCTCAAGACTCTCAGGACCCTGAACCCCTCAGAATCTCAGGACCTCAGATTCTCAGGACCTCAGGACTCCCGTGCCCACACAAGCTGGGCCATGCCAGAGTTTGGGAAATTGTGCACCCTTATGTGCACTTACCAAAACATCCCATATTTCCAGCCAAGCAAGTTAACGGCTCCACAGTCAGTGGGCTCCGCTCTGTCTAAAGCTCCCTGTCGCACCCTGGGCTGCTCTGCCAGCAGTGACCTTCACAAGGGCACCAGAGAAGGAGCCGCGGCGGGCAGGCTGAGCAGACCAGCCCTTCTGCTCTCAAACACAGCCTGACTTTCTTTAAAATTTGATTTTGGGTTTGACATGGATGTCTGCATTCATTTTGTTTTAAGGTATTATTTGCCTTGATGACCGATCTTGGTTTGTTTTCTTTGAGACGAGATCTCACTATGTGGACCAGGCTGGCCTCGAACTCATGACCTTCCTGCCTCCGCTTCTCGAGGGCTGGGGTTACAGGTGTGGGCCACCATGCCGAGTGAAGGTGGAATTTGGAGTGGGTGTCTCTTAAATCGTGTGCCTCACCCTGCCCCTGCCCCTGGCTCTTCTCTTCCCTAGTGGTGCGTTACACAGAGGGCAGAGTGGGGAATGCTCTCCTGCCAGGGGTCTACAGATTTTTCTCCTCATCTCCCTTCTCCGCCTCTGCGAGGGGTCCTGCCAAGGTGGTGCCAAGGTGGCTTTGAGCTCTCAGACCCTTCTCACCGTCCTGGGAGGGCAGAAAGACCATAGTGCCTTCCTCCATCCCTGGAGCCGGCCCAAGTCCTCAAAAGCCAAGGCCCCACCCCTCTTCCTGGAGAGGCTTGGGTCCTGCTTTCCGGATGAGAGATCTAAAACACTGCCCATTCAGTCCAAACACCTGTCTGGCATGCACAGGGGAAAGCAAGGTCCAGAGTCTGGTAGGAGCTCATCCAAGGTCGAAGACAGAATGAGAGGCTTTAAAAGCCAGACACACAATCGCACAGCCATTGCTGGTTACCAGCCCGAAGAGGCGAGGGCAATATTCAAAGGTGGGTCGGTCATCCCACTGCCTGGCCCCGAAGCCAGCCTCAATTGTCCCTGGCGGAAGCCCATGCAGAGCTGAAGCGCTGAGCATCAGCTCCTGCTGAACTCAAGCCAAATTCTGCCTCTGTCACTTAATGCTGTGCAGCCTTCGACCAGTAGAAGCAGCTCTGAGCTTCAGACCCCACCTCTGTAAAATAACCTGGGGCTCTGCAGGCACCCATGTGCAGTGGTGCAGGTCCAAGGCCTGGACAGGAGGCTGGGTGGCCCTGCTATGGCTGTGGGGCTTGAGCAAGTCCCCTGACCACTCTCCTTCCATTACATCTCACATAGATCCTTTTTATACAGAATGAGAAATAACATCCTTTCTGCGTGTTTTGTTTGTTCTTCAGTTTTGGCAGGACTGGAGGGTTGAACCCAGTGCTTCACACAAGCTAGACTAGCACTGTACCACGGAGCTGCGCCCTCAACCCTTTTTTATATTTTATTTTGAAACAGGGTCTGGCTAAGTTATGCAGACTGTCTCTGGTCTCAAACTCGCGATCCTCCTGCCTCCACCTCACCAGTCGCTGGGACTACAACCCAGCATCCAGCAGAAGTGCCTTTGCAACCTATCCTAAATATATTTGTGTTTTCCTCATCTTTAATGATTCCAGAGCATTCTCTTTAGAGCGTAAGTGCATGTAGTGGTTGGTTTTTCTGCTACAGTGACAAGAGCCGACTAACACACCAACACATGCAAAGTCCCCACTGTCAGAGGACATGCACCCTGGGCTTGCTCTGCCTGATTCAGTCTGGCCAGCCCTCACCCCCAGTTCTCTGCAATTACGCTTCCCAGCCATGCCCGGGTTGAATGTGTCAGAGTGTGTGTCACATTTTTGGTTCTGAGATTAGGGGTTTGTGATCATAAACAACCCTTCTGGTAATGGTCAGAAGATGTCTTTCCTTTCATAACTCCTTTTGGATAAATTCCCAGGAGTGAGATCAGCATGCCCAAGGATCTGGGCCTTCGAATAACTCTTTTTGTTGTGGTTGTTGTTTGTGGTTTTTTGTTTTGTGTTTTGTTTTGTTTTGTTTTTTTTAGTACTGGGGGTTGAACCCAGGGCCTTGCCCCTGCATACTCTTCAAGTGCTGGAACACTGAGCTGCACCCCAGCCCTTTTTTTTTTTACTTTTTGAGACAGGGTCTCGCTAAGTTACGCAGACTGCCTCTAGTCTCAAACTTGCGATCCTCCTGCCTCCACCTCCCGAGCCGATGGGATGACAGGCGTGCGCCACCGCACCCGGCGGCCTTCGAATGACTCTCGATATGTGTTCTCAAATTGCTTCCCAGAGGGGCTGCACCCAATTTACACCCTGCCATCGGCCACGCGTGGATGCCGTGGTGAGACCTCGACTGTGTCAGCCCTCGGTGTTCTGATTATATTTCTTAATTCAGGCTAATTTAATAGGTGTAAAATTGCATCTCATTTTAATTTGCATTTCTTTGATCGTTAGGAAGGTTGAACGCTTTCTCTAATAAACACACGCTCGGATAGCCTCGTTCATTGATTCAGTACTGTACATTAGCCCTGTACTATGTACCAGACACTGTGAAGTGCCCAAGACTCAGAAATGCACAGAACACAGTCCCTCCATCCAGGATCTTCATCAGGAGCGGTGAGTACCCAGGAGCGCCGCAAGTGCCAGGGCAGCAGAGCAGATTGTGTGCTACTGAGGGCCCAGAAGACTGCTGGAGAAGAGGAGGGATGGCAGGGGACCAAATGTTGTTGTTATTGTTAGGTGCCATTGAATATAGTGACCCTCATAGGGTTTTCAACGGCTGATTGTTTCAGGATTGCCTTGGAAGTGGGTTGCCACGTCCTCCCATTTTTTGTGGTGCTGGGAATCGAACTCGGGACCTCAGAGACTGCAGAGCGGCTCTCTATCAACTGAGCTAAATCCCAGCCCCAGGGGACTGAAGGAGGGCGCCTAACCCAGCTAGAGATTGAAAGGGAGCTTCAGGGCTCCCGTCAGCCTCTGACAGACACATGGACATGCTGGCAGGGGCTTCACCTGCTGTCTGTCTGTCTGTCTATTTCCTGTGCTGCCTAACAACTCTCCGGTGCACTGTTCTGTTTTCCTGTGCACCTGGATGTCTGCTGGCTCCACGTTTTCTGTAAAGCCCTGGGCGCCTTTGGATGTGCACGGGTACTGAGTGCCCGAGTCGTGCTGAGCACATCTCAGAGCTGGCACCACCGTGGTGCCCGGTGGGTTCTGCTGTCCTGCATCAGGAGCTGGAGACCAGGTGGCCCTGGGGCTCCAGCCCGCAGCACAGCCTGGCTACCCTGACCCTTTCGGCCATGGGCATCAGTCCAACTCCCTGTCTGCAGCAAGAGGGCGAGGGCCACCCTGGCCCCTGTGGTTGAGGCCCGCCATCACAGGCGACTTGGCTTCATCCCTGAGTGTCACCTGCACCCTGGTCAGCTCAGGACCCCTTCCCCACACTCCTCCAGGGGCAGGGGATCCCCAGAACTGGCTGGGTCAAAAAGAGCTCATCCTCAGCAGTGAGTCCTGGGAGGGTTTAGGAGAGCATAGGAGGGACCCCCAATCAGGATGGGCCCCAGGGCAGGGACCCTCTGCCCACACCTGCTGGCCACCAGAGCTGGTGGGAGGGGCCTGGTGGCTCCCAGCATGTGCACTGCCACCAGAGGCCCTCCACTCCCTGGAGAGGAGGCCATTGTCCCCAAAGGTGGAGAAGGTATAGAAGCAATGTGCTTGCTTGGACAAAGGGCCGAGTGCCCAGCAGTCCCCTGACTGAAACGCCTCCACGGAATGTCTGGACATGGTCACGTTCCGCTGCCTGAAACAAACCACGGAGAGAAGCGCTCTGCTCCTCCTCCCTAACGCCAGGCTCCTCCTCCTTAAGGCCAGGCTCCTCCTCCATAAGGCCAGGCTCCTCCTCCCTAACGCCAGACTCCTCCTCCCTAACTCCAGGCTCCTCCTCCTTAAAGCCAGGCTCCTCCTCCCTAACTCCAGGCTCCTCCTCCCTAACTCCAGGCTCCTCCTCCTTAAAGCCAGGCTCCTCCTCCCTAACTCCAAGCTCCTGCTCCCTAACTCCAGGCTCCTCCTCCCTAACTCCAGACTCCTCCTCCCTAACTCCAGGCTCCTCCTCCTTAACACCAGGGTCCTCCTCCCTAACTCCAGGCTCCTCCTCCCTAACTCCAGGCTCCTCCTCCTTAACACCAGGCTCCTCCTCCCTAACGCTAGGCTCCTCCTCCCTAACACCATGCTCTGCCTCCCTAAGACCAGGCTCCTCCTCCCTAATACCAGCTCCTCCTCCCTCAGGCCACGCTCTTCCTCCCCAACCCCACGCTCCTCCTCCCTAACTCCACGCTCTTCCTCCCTAAGGCCAGGCTCCTCCTCTGTAATACCAGCTCCTCTTCCCCAACCCCATGCTGCTCCTCCCTAAGTCCTCACCCTTCCTTCTGGGGCCACACTCCTGCTTCCTGAAGCCTCGCTCCCTCTGATGTTAGAAATTGTTTAAAAAACATTTGTTGAGATATAACTCACATGAGAGAGTGCACTCATTGAAGCTGCACGTTCAGTGGTTTTGATTATACTCCAAGTAGGACAAACATCGCTGCAGTCTGGGGACAGAACATTGTCACCACTCCAGACAGAAACGTTATAACCCTGAGCATCGGTTTCCATTCTACCTCCACCTCCAACCTCAACTCTAAGCAACCCTAATTCAATTCCTGCCTGTGCAGAGTTACTTAATCTGAACATTTTGTGTAAGCAGAACTATATAACGTGCAGTCCCTGGTGACTGGCTTCAGTGACTTAGCACAGTGTTTCAAAGTTCATTCCTTTTCTACCATGCGTAAGTATTCCACTGTATAGGGACATACCACAACATATTCATTGGTTCATCAATTGATGGATATTGGGGTTACTTCCATGTTTTGGCTATTGTTAATAATGTAGCTATGAATATTCACATGTGAGTTTTTGCGCAGATGTTTTATTTTGCTTGAGTATATAATTAGGGTGGAATTGCTGGGTCACATGGTAATTCTGTGTTTAAGTTTTTGAGGAACTGCTAACTTGTTTTCCAAAGTGGCTGGGCCATTTTACGTTCCCACCAATAATGAATGAGGTTCTGATTTCCCCACATCCCCTGCAACACTTATTTTTCTATTGTTTAGATCATGGCCACCCTAAAGGGTACAAAGTAGTATCTTGTGGTTTGGGTTTGCAGTTCCCTAATGATTGATTGCGGGCAATTTTATATGTATTGTTTTTCTACATACATTCATGTCTTTAATTCCTACACATGTATAGGTCTGAAGTTTTAGTGTTGGCTTTTTCTAAACATGTGTACATTCGAGGTCATTGCCAACTTATTATCTGCAGCCAACTCTTTCCCTTAATGTGTCTTAGAACTTGCTGTGGTATGAAAGTGCCTTCCATAAATTGATGTGTTGGAAACTTAATCTCAAAACTCATAGGTCAGTGCTTTTGGAGGTGAGACCTTAGGGAGGAAATTAGAATTAGATGAGATAATGAGGGTGGAACCCCTGAGATGGCTTTGCTGTTGTTGTTGTTAGGTGCTGTCAAGTCAAGTCAGACTCATAGCTACCCTCGTAGGGTTTTCAATGGCTGACTGTTTCGGGATTGCCTTGGAAGTGGGTTTCCACGTCCTTCTCCCATTTTGCGGTGCTGGGAATTGAACTCAGGACCTCAGAGACTGCAGAGCAGCACTGTTCCGACTGAGCTAAATCCCAGCCCAAGATGGCTTTAGTTGCTTTATAAGAAGAGGAAGAGAGTCTTGAGACAGTGCGCTTGTTTTATCCCACTATGTGACACTATGCTCTAATACAGTAGAGAGACCCTCTACGAATGCTTAGCAGATACCGATACTGGGCTCTTCGACTTCCCATCCTCCAGAACTATGAGCCAAACAAGCCTCTTTTCTTTATAAATCACTCTGCCTCAGGTACTTTGTCATAGCCATAGAAAACAGGCTAAGAATCTTTCCACCTTAGTACAGGCATATACATTATTTCACAATACAGATCTACCAGCATTTGTTGGCAATCCTCTGTGGATATACATTGAATTTGCTTCAAATTTTCACTATCACAAGTCATGCTTCAAAGTAAAACATCCTTGGATATGTGTCTTTCTGTGTGAATGTAAGCGATGCAGATTTCCTAGAAATCGACAGAGTGATTCAACGGAGTGGAATATTTTAAATGGTGGTAGGAGTCTTCAGAGTGATATGCAGTGAGGCTGCGAGAATTCACACCACCAGGAATAGCATTTGAGAGTGTAACTAGGCGGTTCTAACTACCGGATCTTCAAGAGTTGGAGTAAGCTCTCCCTGGAGGCAGTGCACTCCCTTTCGTAGGATGTGAATAAGCAGAGAATGGACTTCTGGGGGTGCTCTAGAAAATCAAGTTGAAATGGAAAGAAGGGAGCTGACCTAGACCATGCCTAAGATCCCCATTTTTAAGACTCACCCTACTCCAAGAGCTTCTGAGTCTATGAAATGCCTGCACCAGATGGCAGAGGGTTTCCCAGTTCCTGGCTGCTGTCAGTTCCACAGCCCTGGCTTGATGGTGCTCCAAAAATAACTGGGCTCCCAAATGGATCAGTCTCTGTGAAGGACCGATTCAAGGAATCTGCAACCTGACAGGAGACAATAGCTGAAGGCAGTCGTAGCGTGTGCTAGCCCTCTCGAGAAAACTCCACACGGAAAGCGCGCGTGTGCTTGAGAGCAGGCACGGTGCATTCTCTCTGCGAGCAAAACACTTTACACATCCCTTCCCCCATCTGCCGCTCTCATATCCGCATACCTGGCAGCCATTCCGCCAATATCTTTCCCTTGCCCCACTCTCCGTCCCAATCCCAATTTCCCCACCACCTTCCCTCCTCACCCCCTCTGTCTTCCCTCTTCTTCTTTGACCCTGGGAACATTTCCTGTTTTGCGATGTAAATTTCCAGCTTCCCTTTCTCCCACCCCATTTCCCACCAGCCTTCAATTTCGCCTTATGTAAAAGCCCATGATCTGAGCTGGCAGAGGCAACAGGGCTTTGGAAGGCAAGGTAAGGGTTGCTGGGAGACTGACTGGACAAAGAAGGAATTCTCTTCAGTTGTAGGGGAAATGGGCTGGGGTTTAGCTCAGTTGGTAGAGCGCTGCGCTGCAGTTTCTGAGGTCCCGAGTTCAATTCCCAGCACCGCAAAAATGGGAGAAGGACCTGGCAATCCACTCCCAAGGCAATCCCAAAACAGTCAGCCATTGAAAACCCTATGAGGGTCGCTATGAGTCGGACACAACTCGACGGCACCCAACAACAATAACAACAAGGGAAATGGAATGAGATGAGGCAGATATACGCTTTAGTAGTCTGTGTCCCATGTCACAATTGGTCAGACTCTATAAGCACACAAACCTGCTAGAAGGGGGACTTCAGCCCAATGAAATCCAATCGAGCAACATTTGATTTGGAAGCAGCCAGTGATGGGTTATGTTTATGTTTGACTTAAGGTAGCCCCGATATTTCTTAGACGGCCTGCTCCATGCAGACACAGACGGGGTCGTAGAAAGTCTTTGGGGATGATTGCCTTCACTCTTGAGAGGAAAATGAGATCCAGGGACAAAAAGATTTCCCCAAGGTTGCACAGCAGGTCAATTGCCCAGACAAGGGTGGGTAGAGAACATAGGTTCCTTACCCGGAGTAAGCTGTCGGATTTGTACAGTGCCAAGCAAATGCAAATGGGAGGCCAGCCCTTTGTTTAAAAATGGTTCAGAATTTGAAGACAGCTACTGCAGAGCATTAAACCAAGCACTGGCCCCCTCTAAGCGTGTGGCCCTGTAGACTGCCCAGACCGCAAATCCATGAAGTGGCCATGAACCTAAACCTCAGCCCTGACCCTCCTTCCACCTGCACGGCTCTCCTTGGTGAAGGATGACAGACAGCGCAGCTTGCTCCAGCACGTGCGCAGTGTAAATCAGTAGCTCTCACGCTGTGCTGAGCAGTGAATCAGCCCAGGAGCTGGTAAAAGTCTCCACGGCAACGCTTTGTTGTTAGGTGCCCTCTAGTTGGTATCCGACTCATAGCAACCCTCATAGGGTTTTCAATGGCTGTTTCAGGATTGCCTTGGGAGTGGATTGCCAGGTCTTTCTCCCATTCTTGCGGTGCTAGGAATTGAACTCGGGACCTCAGAGACGTCAACACAGCGCTCTACCAACTGAGCTAAATCCCAGCCTATGGCAAGGCTACTCCCCAGCAAATTCAATCAGGAACTCTGCAGGTAGGGTACAGGCGTGAGTTGTTTTTTTTTTTTTTTCAGCCTTCCTGGGTGATTCCAAAATACAGCCAAGTTGGGGCATCAGTGAATCCCAGAGGCATACACTGGAGAGACAAGCATCGTGCGAGGGAAAGACTACAAAGTTCTGGCAACCGGTCCCTAATCCCATCCCTGGAGCAGCGGATCAGTCCAACCGCAATCTAATTACCGCCTCCTCTTGCTAAAGCCGGCACAACCCACACCCCGGGGATGGCTGAATACATAAATAAATAGGTCTAAGCCCTTCTCAGCCTGTTCAAGCTTCCCTGATAAATATGTATTCAGGGAAACGTCTAAGAAGCGTAATATGTCTCTTCAGGATTGTTCAAGTCTGTTGGGAAAACAAATGGAAGAGATTCATCAAGATGAGTTCTGCTAGCTTGGTAGTCAAGAGGGACTCTCGGCAGCTCTGACCACGTCCTGTCACCCAGAGGAAGAGGCCTCTGAGAGACAGGGGGTCTCCATCCCCACCCTGCCCTGTGCACACCCGTCAGGTGGCAGCGACGTGCTGCTTGGAAACAATGCACCTACTCCCTTCCTGGTGCCTGCAGCCATAGCCCTGTGGCATCTGATCCCCGTCAGATCTCGGAAGCTAAGCAGGGTGGGGCCTGGTTAGTACCTGGATGGGAGACCACCTGGGAACACCAGGTGCTGTAGGCTTGGGAGAAGGACCTGGCAACCCCCTCCCAAAATCAATCTGCTATTGAAAACCCTATGACAATAGTGTTTCCCCTGTTGTACAGAGGGTCGCTATGAGTCGGATACAGACTCGACGGCACCTAACAACAACAACAACGCCCTTCCTGGGCCCCCAGCTCTGTATGGCCAGGGCAGTGCCTGCTTCCAGCTCACGCCATTAGTCCCAGCACCTTGAGGAGCCAGCTGGGCAGCCCTAGGAAGACGCTCCCACTCTCTGAACCACGGCAGAGGTCGTGCCGCCTCCTGAGGCAGCCCACTCCCTCTCCTGACAGCGAAGACTTCTAGAAAGTTGCATCTGATCTTGCCGGGCCCTGTTCGCCGGCTGCTTATCTTGGCCAGCTAGGCCCAGGGGCACCTGCTTCCTGGATGCAGAGAGGGCCCTGGTGGCCTTCACAGATGGAGCTGCCCTAGCTCGAGCTGCCCCTCCCACTCAGGCGGGAGCTCCACGCCCAAAGTCTTCGTCATTGGTACTGAGAACAGAAACCTGCCCAGCTGTGGAGGTTACAGGTGGGGCCTTTGTGCCAGGCGTGGTGATTGATGCCTATAATCCAGGGACTCGGGAGCAAGAGGCAGGAGGATGGTGAGTTCGAGGCCAGAGGCAGCCTGGGTAACTTAGGAAGACCCTGTTTTAAGATAAAAAATTTAAAATGGGCTGGGGATGCAGCTCAGTGGTAGAGTACTTGCAAAGCATGTGTGACACCTTAGGTTCAGCTCCCAAGTACCAGCGAAGAAGGAGAAGAAGAAGAAGGAGGAGGAGGAGGAGAAGGCAGAGGGAGCAGGAGGGGGGAGGAGGAGGAGGAGCAGAGGAGGAAGAGGAGGAGGAGGAGGAGAAAGAAGAAGAAGA
>VMDO01002947.1:0-41017 GCA_007922755.1 Pedetes capensis | reverse complement strand
GATATTGGTGACCTTACAAGAAGCGGGAGAGAGAGCCCAGACTGACACCCTACTCGTCTCCCGCCACGTGAAGCTCTGCACCACCACAGGATTTGGCCAGCGGGAAGGCCATTGCCAATGAGCTCCCCACCTTCACCCCCGTAACGGTGAGCAAAGGCAAACTTCTTTTCTTTACAAAGCAGCCTGCCTCTGTCTTCTCATGATAGTGATGAGAAATGGACTAATGCAGAGCCAGGGTCTCTCAGCCCTTCTCTGCTCAGAGTCCCCAGTGCCCTCGCTCCTCCCTTCCAGGTTTTTTTTACCCTCCTTCCTACCCTCTGGCTGCCTCCAGAGCTGACATATCACAATCCCTAAAAGCGGCTTCTGTCATCAATAAAGGAGACGTTTAAAAGCTCACCTCTAGAGAAATTGGCTAGAAAATTTGATCCACAGACTCTTTCAGACACGATTGTACAAACATAATTTGCATAAACATCATAATGTTATTTTTGCCGGTAGCACAATAAAATGGGGAAAAGGCTGCTCAGTGATCTGGGGAGAAATGCTTCAAACATCACTGCCTGTTCTCATCACCCTTCAAATGAATCATTTGTTGCCAAAACCCAACGAAGAATAAGGATGCTGAGGAAGAAGGATCTGTTTTATGCAGTTTGTGGTTTGACAGCCCCAGCCTGGTCCCTCGTGTCTCAAGGGGTAGTGGGTTGACCTCAGCACATCCTGGCAGTGCGTGATTCCAAGTGGATCAGCCAGAAAGTCTGGCACCAGTTTCTTTTGCTGTCAGTGAGGCTGTGGTGTGTGCATTGTCACCTAGGCGGTCACACTTTTAGAGAGGATACCCTTCTCAGAATGAGGGCATATTGCCTCATGCCCAGTCCCTTGGCCTCATCAAAGGAAAGCTTGTTGTTGTTGTTGTTAGGTGTCATCGAGTCCAGTATGACTCATAGCAACCCAATGTACAGCAGATGAAACACTCTCCCACACTGTGCCATTCTTGGCACTATTGTCAGAGCTTCTCTGCTATTCATAGCGTTGTCAATGGCTGATTGTTTTGGGAGTGGGTTTCCAAGTCCTTCTCCCCCACCTGCAGCACTTGGCATTACCAAGTGGTCTCCCATCCAAGGACTAACCAGGCCGACCCTGTTTAGCTTCTGAAATTGGGTGCGATCGTATGCTAGGGTGATATGGCTGCAGACAAAGGAAAGTGAGCAGAAATGAAATCATTGCATTTAAAACCTTTGCACTTTACAGATGGGGAAACTCAGGCCCAGGAAGAGCTGCAACATGGCTGGGACCGTGGCAAAACCAGGGCTGAACGTCTGCTTTAGACTCAGATTCACTGCATACGGCTGAGACTTTATTCTGTCTTGGGAGTGGGCACGAAGGACTTGTTCAGGACGCTGTATCAGTCAGTCGTCTACCGCTGTGTACAGACCATCCCCAGGCTCAGCGGAATAAAGCAACGATGACATATTCTTCCTGGGGTTCTGAGGTGAGGGCTCGGCAGGCTGCTGTGCTCCACAGGATCCCGTGCAGGTGCATTCGGCAGGAAGCTCTCACAGGGCTCGGCGTCCCTGACGGCTGCTTGACCTCCCTCTCTCTGTGGAGCCTGTCTCGGTGGAGCCTCCCCTCAGTCAGTTGTCTGACTCCCGCTTCCCAACACGGAAGCGGCTCCGAGGGGGCAGCGGCATGAGCCACCTGGCCAGGAAGGCAAGTCTTGAGCCAGCATCACACCTGGCATACTGCATTGCTCAAAGGAAAGCACACAGCCAAACCCAAAGTGGGCACGGGAGGCGATGCCCACAGGGCGTGAGTCCCAGGAGGCAGGGTGCACGGGGAGGGGGCAGCCAGCACCCTTCCTTGAATCCAGCTGCAGCCCAAGCTCTCCCCTGGCCACACACTGACCACTGACCACTGGCCACAAACCCAACCTACACGCTGGCACCAGGACAAACAGCTATGCGTGTGGGCTGCCAGTCAGAGCTGGTGCACCCCCAATTTCAGGAGTAGGAGACGGGCAATCTTGGCGCCTGCTGGGTGATGGGTTGGGGTTTAGCAAGGTGGCCCAAGCAGAGGAAAGCTAGCTCAGGAAGAAGCGCTGTCCTGGCTGTGGGAGAGGATGCTGGGAGTAGGACAGGGTGGCCACCACGCAGATCTGTGAGCTTGAGCGCGGAGGTGTAGAGAGAACCGAGAGAGCCTTGTGCAGACTCGGACAGGGCAGGGGGACCCAAAGCTCTCCAGCTCCTGCCATGTTCCCAAGGTGCAGGCCAGAAGACAACGGACAGCAAGCCCAGAGGCCCGGGTCCTGGGCAGCCGGGCCTGAGACAGAGCCCCAGCTGCTTCTCACCCAGACTCATCCCCGAATCACGCTGACCCATTGGTCTTCCACGCAGTCAGTTCCCCGCTGAGCAATAATCAATTAACAATCATCAGTTCCCTGTGCCTGAGGAATCATTAAAAAGTACAGACTGTTTGCTTAAAATCCTTCAATGGCTCCCCATCTTACTCGCAGCAAATCCCAGATAGACCTCGGTTCCTCCTAGGCCCGTGTGGCCTTGGCTTAATGCCTCTCCTGTCACTGTCCATTTTTCCATGGGCTCTGTCCAAGAGAGACAGAATTAGCATTCCCCAAGCCCCAGGGCTCCCCTGTGTCGCAAATACAGACACATTGAAAATGCCTAGCCTGTTCACTTTCTAGGCAAAGTTGACTACAGCTCCGCATTCAGAGCCCAAGCGGGGTGGACAGCCAGTCGGTAGAACCCAAGTAAGGACCCAAGTCCCCAGGCACCAAGGAGAGCAGCCAGGATAACTAACCATTATAGCAGCCCCTAACCCTTCCCCAGGGCACACTGCTCGCCAGACATTGCTCCGAGAATCTACACACAGTGATCTGTTCATCTCCATATTAACCCCCGGAGGCAGGAGCTATTTTTATTTCCATGTTATGGGTAAGGAAACTAAGACTCAGGCACAAGAAGTGATTTGTTCACCTAACATAGAGCACAGGGATTGGGGTTTGGCTCAGTTGGCAGAGCGCCGCTCTGTACTCTCTGAGGACCAAGGTTCCATTCCCAGAACTGCAAAAACAGGAGAAGGATGTGGCAATCCACTCCTGAAGCAGTCCCGAAACAATCAGCCACTGAAAACCCCGTGAGGGCTGCTAGGAGTCAGACCTGGCTCAAACAGCACCTAACAACACAGAGCACACACTCCATCTACCCGTTCACGTTTCTGCTCCTTCTCTCAGCGTGAGCATGACTGTGATTCTCTGTCTTCACCTCAGCTCTGCCCCTTTCTTCACCTTCCCACTTAACTGAGTCTCCACAATTTTCTCCCCTCCACTGAGAAAGGGCTGGGATTTAGCTCCGTTGGTAGGGCGCTGCTCTGCAGTCTCAGAGGTCCCGAGTTCGACTCCCAGCACTGCAACATGGGAGAAGGATGTGGCAACCCACTCCCAAGGCAATCCTGAAACAGCCATTGAAAACCCTATGAGGGTCGCTATGAGTCGGACTCGACTCAATGGCACCTAACAACAACAACCACTGAGAAAATATTCATTATTTTTTCATTCATTCAAAAATAGTTACTGAGTATGACACTTTCTTGTGTTCAGGAGCTCCCCACCTCATTTCAGACTCACAGCAGTGAGTGTAGATGAATCAAGAGGGTGACAGAAGACTGTTGGGTGAATGCATGCATGGATGGATGGATGGATGGATGGACGGACGGATGATGAGTAGGTGAATGGAGGATGGTGGATGGATAGATGGGTGGATGATGGGTGGATGCATGGAGGGTGATGGATGGGTGGGTGGATGGATGGGTCATGGGTGGGTGAATGGATGGATGGATGGGTGGATGGGTGGATGGATGGGTAGATGGATGGGTGGATGGATGGACGGACGGATGATGAGTAGGTGAATGGAGAATGGTGGATGGATAGATGGGTGGGTGATGGGTGGATGCATGGAGGGTGGTGGATGGGTGGGTGGATGGATGGGTCATGGGTGGGTGAATGGAGGATGGTGGATGGATGGATGGATGATGAGTTGATGAATGGAAGATGGGTAGATGGATGGATGATAGGTAGATGAATGGAGGATGGTGAATGGGTGGATGATGTATATATGTATGTATGTATGGATGGATGGATGGATGGATGGATGAAAGGAGTGATGGATGAACAGACATCTTCCTGAACTTCTAGATTGGTTACACTGATTAGAAAACCAAGCTTCAACGCCTGGGAAGCCCCCAGCTGCCAACCTCTAGCCCAACCCCTAGGAGCTTTTTCCTCAGTTCCAAGGATAGGATTTTCCTGCCCACTGCCAAGCGCCCGCGGCGGCCATTTGTTTTACGTGTCCAGGGCAGCTCTGTGGTGGTACAATTACTTCTCGTTAGCAGCCACCGTAGCGGGGCCGTAATTTCCAGGCTGCTGGATGGTAATCGCACAAGCACAGCTCGGCGAGCCCCCGCCCCTGCGACGACGGGCGGCCCTCTTCCCTCCACACTGCTCCGAATGCCGAAAAGCAGGGGAGCTCCTGATGCGGTCCTAGCACACAGCGATTTTCATTACTAATGACTCCGGGGCTGTCCAAACAAGGACGGCAATTAGGCCAATCAGGGGAAGACAAAACATCTCTTGATGAGCTTAATGATGACACAGGCAGAATCACTCTGGCCTGGGGCAGAATGGGAAATCAGAGCCCAGGGCTGACTGCGCTGTGATCCGGGCCCCTCTGCCTCCTGCCTGGGCATCCATCACTGCCCGCAGGGCCTCCCCGCCCACAGGGAGACCACCGGCCTTTCCACGTAGAGTGCAATTAGAAGAAATTGCAAATCCAAGCCCCCTTGCTGTGATCAGCAGTGATGGGGTGGACTCTTTCCAAAACAACCACCAAAAAAAAATGTTAGTTATTGAAGACGAGTGAAATAACTGAGAATTACTCACTTCAAAGCCCGTGCTCCCGAGCGCGGCAATTACGATCCCCTCGGATCTCGTTCCTGCCTCCTGCTCCCTCCAGCCATCAAATCCCACAACTTCTGCCAAGACACCACGCACTATCGTGCCTCTAGGCATCTGCTCATGCTGTTCCACCTTCCTGGAGTGCCCTTCCCCTCACCTGCCACAACCCTGCTCCAGCGTCGCCCACTGACACTTGGCCTACGGACCAGAGTCCTCCGTGGCCCTCTCTGGGGCACAAGCTATACCTGGTTCACTGCCTCGAGCTGTTTGCTTTTCATACAGCAGTGCGCCTTTTGGTTCCCATGGAAGCCTTCTACTAGATAATGGCAGATATCTGTGTGTCTAGCATCCAGAAATCTAATCGTGCCCAGCGCAAAGGATCATAAACCGTGATCAAGGCGAAACCCACCCCCCTGGCTGATTTTGTCAATAACGTTGTACTGGGACTCACTTGCTTACTTGTAGTCTAGGGCTGCTTTCACATTACAAATACAGAGTCGAAGGGCTGCAACGGAGACCAGGTGCCCCGGAAGGCGTAAAGCCTGCTGCCTGGCACTGTACCAAATCAGCCAGCCACAGCCTGGTCAGGGGGAGAGATGCCCAAGAGGTCTCCCGGGTCAAACCTCGCAGGACAGGTCAGATGTCATCTGGAGAAAGGGTGGGAAATGGTTTTCCCAAGTCACACTGCTGGCCCAAAGCCGAGCAGGGGCAGATCCCAGGCTCCGCTCCCTCTTGCAGAGGCTCCACCCTCCCTGTGCCTGGGTTGGAGCAGCCTTGGTCCCCCAGGGCCTCAGGCTATGGCTCAGATGTGCTTTGTCTCTACCAAAACCTGTGTTGAAATTTAATTGCCGATGTCAGGGTACTGAGAGGCGGCAGAACCTTTAAGAGTTTATAGGTCTCTGCCGGGTGCAGTGGTGCACGCCTGTCATCCCAGCGGCTCAGGAGGCGGAGGCAGAAGGATCACAAGTTCTAGACTAGAGGCAGTCTGTGTAACTTAGCGAGACCCTGTCTCAAAAAGTGGAAAAAAAAATGGGCTGGGGGCGCAGCTCAGTGGTCCAGCACTTGCAGAGCAGGCACAAGGACCTGGGTTCAACCCCCTGTACCGAAAAAAAAAAGAAGTTTATAGGTCTTGAGGGTCCCGGTCTCAGGAATGAGTAAATGCCTTTGCTGTGAGACTGGGCAAGCTTCTGTCAAGACTGGGTTAGGTCTGGTGACACTGAGCTAAGCCCCTTGGACCTGGACTAGTGACTATAAGAGTCGGGTGTTAGGAAGCTGGCCAGCCTCCTCGCCTGGCCTTGAGCATGCTGTCCTCTTCCACGGCCACCCGCTTTCCCTCTGCCTCTCTGCAGCGCGAGGCCCTCACCCAAAGGTTCTCGGGTCTTGCTATGGCCATAGAAGGTGGACTGAGCTGCCCAAGAATGAGAAACTGAGAATCTTTAGAGGCACAGAGGAGCCCCATGAAAACATGTTAAGGCTGCTAGGCCCTGACTCCCAGAGGCCCGGGGTGGTGGGGGGACACAAACAAAGGCTGTGGGGCGCAAACCAGCCTGCTGTGACCAGCACAGGCACACACAGGCTGGAACCCTGAGATCGGGGCTCTAGTTTAATAAGGACAAGCAAACTGAACTTCTCTCGGCCTCAATTCCTCTTTGTGCTTTGGGGGTGCAGTCACCTAGCAGGGTGATTGTGCAAGGTGGCAGAGAGAGGGTTCTAGGTGAGGCGTGTCAAAAGCCCAGCAAAGGAGGGTTCTCGGGGCGCTTCTTCTGGGGTGTCACACTGAAGGGACTTTGCTGTGGCCCAACATGCCCCCCGCCCTGTGCACCAGAACCTCCTCACACCGGAGTCCTGGCTTCTGACCCACCAGGTGATGGGCTCGCCCGCACCCATCTGTCTGCCCAGCTCAAAGCCAGCACCCTCTGGGTCTCTGGGCCCCAGGCTCAGGGTGGTCTCTGAACGGAGACACCCTTGTAGCCCACGCCTCAGCACAGCTGGGGAGACAGAACTTGCTTACATCTGCTTCTCAGGCTGTTATGCCCAGGGTTTGAGTTCCGCAAAGATCACCAGGGAGCCCAAAGCCGCACGCAAGAACAAAGAGCCTTTATTAAAGCTCCAGCTCGAGGGTGCCGCACTTCACCAACGCAGCGGTTTAGTGTCGGACCCCGACTCATTGTTGGGTAAGGGCTTTTATTGAGGGTTACAGGTAAGGGTAAGGGGTGGGGTGCAGGTTTGGTCAGTCCTTTGATCTAAGATGTGCTGGGGGTTGAAGGTTGACTCAGGCATGTTATCTGTCTTATCAGGGGGTCTGGGAGTTCTCGGTGATGACTGCCTGCATCTGCAGCCCTTTGATTTATGCCTGTATCTCTTGGAATGTGGGCTGGGATTTAGCTGAGTTGGTAAAGCGCTGCTCTGTAGTCTCTGAGGTCCTGAGTTCGATTCCCAGCACCGCAAAATGAGAGAAGGATGTGGCAACCCACTCCCAAGGCAATCCCGAAACAGTCAGCCATTGAAAACCCTATGAGGGTCGCTATGAGTCAGACACGACGGCACCTAACAACAACAACTCTTGGAATGTAGCTCTGTGGTTTTTTCTAAGAATCAAAATGACCCTGAGGTCAAACTTTAGCGAAGGTATGGTGTTTGGTCAGCCTGGGTATCTCAAGGCCCCTTTCCCTGCCCAAGTTCCAACCAGTCCCACCTAGAATGGCCTTTGCTCTACGTAGAGCCTCATGCACCCGTGGGCCCCGATCCCTGGCTCCGCCTGTCATCACCCTGTGCTCCCTTGAGTCAGCTGTGTAACCTCTCTGAGCCCCAGCATCCTCATCTGCAGAATGGGGGAAGCACAGGGCATGGGGCCGGGTGGTCCTGAGGATGAAATGAGGTCAGGGCTGACAACTACCGGCTGGTGGAGCCCTATAATGGCCAGTGTGCGCACTGCTCTGCCCACAGGGAGCAGCTGGGAGGCACCTGGGGTCCCCTACCCCCTCCACCCCGCTCCTCCCCGCTCTGTTCCCTGCTCTCCCAGCCCCATTAAGAAAACACGTTTTCCTTCCTGCTGCCCTGATTTTGTTCTCCTTCTTGCCCACCGGCTGAGCTGAATGCTAATGGGCTCCCGCTGAATCTGAGCCCGTGGAGGCCTCTGGGGAGTGGCTGGGCCAGCCCTAGGGCTCTTCCCAGAGGTGCTGAAAGGTATTTCTGCAGAAGATCCAGCCTGGACCTGAGAGATTTCGGCCTGCCCCAGCCTCCTCAGAGATCCCCTTCGATGGTTGGAGCCACTGTGACCAGGGAGCTGTCACAGCTGGCCATGGGCCTCCTTGGTTGCCCAGCGTGTGACCTGGCCCCTCAGGTCCATCACTGCGTCCTGACCCCTGCTCCAGGGCTCATGGCGCCTGCCCTCTTTCTTTGTGGTGAGATTGGCACCCCTCACCGTAAGGCGAGCTGATAAAGCTCGGTCTCCCGCCATCAGTCGGAACCCAGGAGCTGTTGTTAAGTGCCGTGGAGTCGGTGTCCGACTCATAGCGACCCTTATAGGGTTTTCAATGGCTGACTGCTTCGGGATTGCCTTGGAAGTGGGTTGCCACATCTTTCTCCCATTTTTGTGGGGCTGGGAATTGAACTCAGGACCTCAGAGACTGTAGCGCAGTGCTGTACCAACTGAGCTAAATCCCAGCCCTACTATGAGTCGGATACCGACTCGACAGCACCTAACAACAACCCGGGAGCTGCACCCCCTGGGAATTCTCACGTGAGTCCCACAAGTGAGGCTTGCTCTCTGGCAGCAGTCGGTGCCCCCCAGTCCCTGGCCGTGACTGGCTTCAGCTGTATCCTGTCCACCCCCGCTTTCTAGAGTGGGGAGCGGTGTCTCCACAGGTAGAGCTGCTCAGAGCTCTCCTGTGCTTCCGCAGGGGCCCACAGCCAAGTCCTCCCATCCTGGGGCTCCCTCAGATCCTGCTCCCCAAGCACGGTCCCCTCTGCTACTGTTCCCCCAGCTCTTCCGGCTCTTGACCTCTGTCTGAGATTCCTCCGGGCTTCCTGGAGCCCCGCTTTGGAGGAACGCTCCCCTTCCCCCCTGGGAAGTCCCTACCTGCCTCTTCCTCTGCTCTGGGCTCCCAGCTTCTTCCCTAGTAAAACCTCTGCTTCCTGCGTGTGTCTGCCTCTCCGTGTGCCTCTGCGCGTTCATGACGTGCGATGACGGAACACACTATGTGCATCTGTGCTCGCTGAATGCGGAGCGACGCAGACCTACACGTGTGAACACGTGTGTGGCCCCCGTGTCTGTGTGCACACTTTATATGTGTGGGCCTCCCTGTGGCCACGCGGGCAAGCTGTAGGCCACGCACTTCTGGACTCCCGCATGGGTGAATGAAAGCACGCCCAGCGTGTCCACGCTTCGCGTTGTGTTTGTGCCTGTGTGCGTATGTGAGCATGGCTCCTGAGCTATCAGATCATCATATCTGATAATCCAGGTGGGGTCTCTATTGTGACAACTGTCTACAATGATCATGGAGTCAAACCTGACACCAATGTGCCTCCATCTGCAGAACTCCGGGTACATTCCAGAGCTCCTCTAGATAGTCTGTTTAATATGCTGTTGTCGTTAGGTGCCCCTGAGTCGGTATCCAACTCATAGCGACCCTACATACAACAGGTGAAACACTATTGTCAGTGCTTCTCTGCTATTTATTGGGTTTTCAATGGTATTGATTTTTTGGGAGTGAGTTGCCAGGTCCATCTCCCAAGCCTACAGCACCTGGTGTTCCCAGGCGGTCTCCCATCCAGGTACTAACCAGGCCTGACCCTGCTTAGCTTCCAAGATCTGACGGGATCCGATGCCACAGGGCCACAGCTACAGGCCTATTTAACATAGGCCTCACATAATGCTTAGAAGGCAATAGCAATGGTTCCCCTAGTTTTATGGATGTGTATCTAGGGCACAGAGTATGGAAGGGGCGTCTCCAGGGCCACATAACAAGTCAGCAGCTCAGCTGGTGAAATTCCTCACTCCCGGTCCAGGGCTCCCGTATATGCCTACTGCTTTTGGCTGCTTGACGGTGTAATTAGAAGATTAAGGATAGTTTGGATATGGGCTCTATTCATTTGCCCATTTTAAAAAATTAAATTGTTTGTCTTATGATCATTGAGGACATATTATTGTATATGAAGGATATAAGCCTTTTGTCATATTTCTTAGAGATGTGTTTACAACAGAGAGTTTTACTTCATATGAGTTCTAGTTCATTAATTTTTTTTCCCCTTAGATGAGTTAGTTACACTTCTTTTGTTCTTTCTGGGAAATATAATGTCATAAAATTTTTCTCCTGTTTTTTAAAAAGCTTTTTTTTTTTTTTTTTTTTTAGTTCTAGCTTTTATGTTCAGGGCTATAATCCATTTTGGATTGACTTCTTGTTTATGGTGTGAGGTAGGGGATGGAGGTTCATTTCTTTCATACAAATATCCAGTTCTAGTTAAAGGGCCATTTGTTGAAAAGACTTTCCTTTCCCTACTGGGTTATCCTGGAGCTCTTATTGAAAAGCCAATTGAATATATGCATGTGGGTATATATGAACTGAAATTCTACTCTATTTCATTGATGTTTATTTCTATCTTTATGTCAGCACTACCCTGCTTTTATTATATAGCTAGTAGATTTAGAAGTCAGAGAATGTTAAGGCCTTCAACTCTGTACTTCTTTTTCCAAGTTGTTTTAGCTAGATCCTTTATATTTCCACAAAGATCTTAAAATCATTTTCTCAATTTTTACGAAAAGAAGTCCAAGTAGGACGGCAATTAAAAATGCATTGAATCTATAGATAAAATTGGAGAGAATGAACACTTTAGTAAAATTGAGATTCCCTATCTACAAGCATAATCTCTCTCTTTTTATTTATATAATCACTGCTAAGCATCGTACGAGGTCTTGTACATCTCTGGTTAAATTTATCCTCAATTAATTTTCCTTTAAAGATTCTATTGAAATGGTACTTTTAAACTGGGTGCCACGGTGCACATCTGTAATCCAACTAGGGGGCAACTCAGATGGCTGAGGCAGGAGGATCACGAGTTCAAGGTCAGAGGCAGCCCATACAACTTGGCAAATTAAAAAAAATTTAAAGATGTGGCTGGGATGAAGCTCAGTGGCAGAACACTTGCCTAGTATGTATGAAGACCTGGGTTCAATCCTTTGGTACAGTAGAAAAAAAGAAAGGAAAAGGAAAAAAAGAAAGAAGGAAGGAAGGAAGGAACAAAGGCAAGAAAAGAAAGAGGGAAGTCTTATTTTTTAAAAAATTCCATTTTCTAATTGTACTAATAATGCTGGGATTTAGCTCAGTTGGTAGAGCGCTGCGATGCAGTCTCTGAGGTCCTGAGTTCAATTCCCAGCACCACAAAAATGGGAGAAGAGCCTGGCAACCCACTCCCAAGGCAATTCCGAAACAGTCAGCCATTGAAAACACTATGAGGGTCACTATGAGTCGGAAACCGACTCGATGGCACCTAACAACAACAACAACAATTGTACTAATACAGAAAAAGACAACACAATTTTTAAATTTGATTCTACATCCTGCGACCATGCCGTCTAGTCCGTTTACATTTAATGTAATTATGGATGTTCTTGGATTTAAGTCTGGCTTTTGTCCCTTTTGTTCTTTGCTCCTCCATTGCCCTTTTGCCACCTCCTTCTACGTTAATGAAATGTGTCTTAATATTGCGTTTCAGTTTCTCTGTTGCTCTTCTATCTGTATTCCTTTTATTATTTGTTTTAGCATACCCCAGGGCTAATAGAATGCATCTTCAGTCAATTCTGTGCCATTTTCCACTTCCCATGCGATCCCTCACATCTTCCCTTTCCTGTTTTTCACTTTACAAATAACGTAATATCACAACGCTATAACTGTGTTATTACATGAATGTCCTCCATCCTTTATACTATCAGAACAGACTGGATGGCACCTGACAACAACAACAACAACAACAACAATTCTTTATGCTCTAGTCATTATTGCTTGCTTTTGTTGTTAGGTGCCGTGAAGTCAGTATCCAACTCAGAGTGACCCTGTGTACAACAGGGGAAAGACTATTGTCAGTGCTTCTCTGCTGTTCATAGGGTTTTCAATGGCAGATCGATTTTTGGGAGTGGGTTGCCAGGTCCTTCTCCCAAGCCTACAGCACCTGGTGTTCCCAGGCGGTCTCCCATCCAAGTACTAACCAGGCTCAACCCTGCTTAGCTTCCGAGATCTGATGGGATCGGATGCCACCGGGCTACGGCTGCAGGCTTGCTTTTTATATATATTTTAAATAACATCATTTTGTTATTTTTGTCTTACACAGTTACTTTCTTTCAGTTATGAGGTAACAGCAGTGTGGGCTTTCCTTCCCGATAAGGTTGATTTCCATCGGACATCATTTCTTCTTGGCCTGTAGAACACCCTTTAGCTGTTCTTACAGTGGAGGTCTGCCGGCAATACGTTCTCTCGGTTTTTGTTTTTCTGAAAATAACTCTGATTCTCCCTCTTTTTATTTCTATTTTTCTTTTTTAAATGTTATGTTTAATTGACAATAATTGTACATACTTAGAAGGTACTACATGAATTCCTAAAAGAATATTTTAGAGGGTTTTTGTTTGTTTGTTTGTTTGTCATTGCTGTTTATTTGTTTGGGGTTGCTTTTTCAATTAATTAATTTTTTGTGGTACTTGGGGTTGAACCCAGGGCCTCACACATATTTTGCTTTACCACTGGGCTGTACTCTCAGTCCATTTTTAAATTTTTTGTCTTGAGACAGGGTCTTGCTAAATGACCCAGACCACCTCTGGCTTAAACTTGTGATCCTCCTGCCTCAGCCTCCAAGTTGCTGG
This sequence comes from Pedetes capensis, assembly GCA_007922755.1. Lineage (NCBI taxonomy): Eukaryota > Metazoa > Chordata > Mammalia > Rodentia > Pedetidae > Pedetes > Pedetes capensis. The sequence goes on along the minus strand of VMDO01002947.1, from coordinate 28,202 downwards.
GATTACAGGCATGAACAACTGCATCCAGGAAGAAGGTGAAGTTTTAATATATGTTCACGTTGTCAAATGATTGAATCAGGATAATTGACAGCATACTTATTTTTTTTGTATTAAAGATATTTAAAAGCTACTCTTTAAGCAATTTTGAAATATACAACCCATTATAACTTACTATAGTTACCATCCTGTGCAATAGATCACTACAGTTTATGCCTCTTGTCAAACTGAAACTTTACATCCTTTGATCAACACCCTCCCCTGTCCCCATCCATTCCCCACCACAGGCTTTAGTAACCATCATTTTACTCTCTTCTTCTATGAGGTCTACTTTTTTAGATCCCACATGTAAGTGGAATCATGTGGCATTTGTCTTCCTGTGCCTGGCTTATTTTATTCTCATTTTTGAGGGATGTTTTTGGTGAGTGTAGACAGTAAACCTGTCTAACAGTTACTTTTCTTGTTTGTTTTGGCTTCATTTAACCACTTTAAAGATCTTAGTCCCTTGTTTGGTGCCCCGCACTGTTGCTGAGAAGTCAGTGGTAATTTTTATCATTGCGTTCACACATAGGATATCTTTTTTCTCTGTCACTTTTCAAGATTTTGTCCTTATTTTATGTTCACCAATTTAACTATATGTGTGAATATATCTTTGTTGGGATTCCTCAAACTTTTTGAAAATGTTAAGTCTATATTTTACCAAATTTGTGGGATTTCACCTGCTTATTTCTTAAAATATTATTTTTAACCTATCTTCATTCATTATTTTGACCTATATTATATACTGTTGTTATTGTTAGGTGCTGTCCAGGTGGGTCCAACTCATAGCAACCATATCAACAACAGAACAAACCTCTACTCGACACTGTGCCATGCCCAGAACTATGTCAATGCTTCTCTGCTCTTCATAGGGTTTTCAGTGCCTGATTGTTTTGGAGGGTGTGGGTGGCTGGGTCCTTCCCCCAAGGCTACAAAACCTGGTGTTCCTAGGTGATCTCCCATCCAAGGACTAACAGACCTGACCCTGCTTAGCTTTCATGATGTGATGGGATCAGATGCCAAGGTGGTACAGCTGCAGGCATAGTGTGTGTGTGTGTGTGTGTGTGTGTGTGTGTGTGTGTGTGTGTGTGTGTGTACCTACATATAATTGTGATCAAATTCATTATTTCTGACCTATATTCTCTTTTTGGAACTTCTACTACACATTTGTTAGACTACTTGACACCGTCCACGAATTCCTGAGGCTCAGTTCATTTTTCTTCAATCTTTTTCCTGTCTGCTCTCCCAAGATTAGATTATTTCTGGTGATCTGTCTTCAAATTTATTTATTCATGCTCCTGTCATCTCTAATCTGCTATTAAGCCCATCCCGAACATTTTTTATTCCAATTATTATAATTTCAGTTCCAAAATTTCCATTAGGTTCTTTTTAGCTTCCATTTCTCTGCTGAGATTTCCTATCTGCAGGTTCATTAAGACTGTATTTTCCTCTAGATTTTTTAAACATATTTATATAGCCGCTGTAAAAGCTTTGCCTGCTAACTCGAAGATCTGGGTCATTTCAGAGTAAGTTCCTACTGACTGGGGATTTTGTAAATTCCTGTTTCTTTGTAGATGAGTCTCTGTCCCACGGTCCTTTTTTAGCCCCTGTATCCTGAGAGTATCTTGTTTTTAGCCCCTGCACACCCACATCTTCATTTTATTTCTAGGCTTCAGAAATGAGTACTTTGTTTTCCAATATGACTGGTTCTGTTGTTAGGTGCCGTCGAGTCGGTATCCGACTCATAGCGACCCTCATGGGGTTTTCAATGGCTGACTGTTTCGGGATTGCCTTGGGAGTGGATTGCCAGGCCCTTCTCCCATTTTTGTGGTGCTGGGAATTGAACTCAGGACCTCAGAGACTGCAGCGCAGCGCTCTACCCACTGAGCTAAATCCCAGCCCCATGACTGGTTCTAGAAAACCACAACAACATGACATCTGGGCTGCGCTGCCTGGATTTGTATTGTTTGCATGCAATGGACACAGAGCAGGCCGACTTCAGGATCTGTTTCCTCCAACACAACGGGGGAGAGAATTGTTTTAATTCTTCGAGCTATTAAGAGAAAACAGCACGTGCTTTTAAGAATTTGTGAGTTGCTCTTCCTGAAAGTTTAAGGAAAGCCTCAAGGCCCACCCATCGGCTTACTGCCCAGGGGATTCCTATGTGAGGGGGCTGCAGGAGCAGATGAACCCCAAGGGTTTGTCCAACACATAACCTGTCAAATATGAAAGTGCACAGCACAGAATGGCACAGAAGAGACGCTGGCAGTTGGGGAGGGTGGCGCACACCTGTGATCCCAGCAACTCAGGAGGCAGAGGGAGGAGGATCGCAGGCTTGAAGCCAGAGGCAGCCTGGGCAGCTTAGCAAGACCCTCTCTCAAGATAAAAAATAAAACAGGGGTTGAGGGTACAGCTCCATGGTTGAGCGCTTGCAAATTAGGCGAGGCCCTGGGTTCAGCCCCCTTGTTGTTGTTGCTGCTGCTGCTGTTGTTGTTGTTAGGTGTCATCGGACTGCAAAAAAAAAAAAAAGAAAGAAAATTTAAAGAGCTTCTCACAAAGCACAAACCCTGGTTATGATGTCCGAGTGCCGCTCATCACAGCCCAGGCCATTGTGGCCTCTCCCGTGGGTGACATTTACCTCTAAGTACCAAAGAGCTCCAGTCCCAGCGCCCAGGCCTGAAAATTACTCCCACAATTTCCAAAATAGAAAAGAAGATGTTTCTCAGCGGAAAACCGCATTTGCTGGTTATGAAAATGATTCAGAACATTTTTTTCCACGTTTCTGTATTGATTCCCAGCCCTCTTGTTTTATTGTACAATAACAGGCCCCGGGATGCAGAATATATTACTGCACAAACACAGAAGCCTCTCCTCCCAGAGAACTGTCTGCATAGCAAGCGCTGCATGGCTGACTCGGATCTCCAGTTTAACACAAGGACAGCGGGCGGCCAAGAGAGCATGGGGTCCTTTCTCCATAGCTGGTGCCCCAGGGCTCAGAAAGCCCAGACGGACCTTACGTGCACTAGGGTTTCGTGTCTAACCACCAAGGGGGTGGTGGTGGGTGGAGGGGACCGGGTGAGCCTCTGATCCTATTGGAGCCCTGGCTTTTCATCATCACCACCATCATCAGCCCCTCAGGGGCCTCATTTGGCCAGCTCCCTGCCTGGCAGCCCCCAGGGAGGGACCCCATCATCATCACCCCCTCATGGGCCTCATTTGGCCAGCTTCCTACCTGGCAGCCCCCAGGGAGGGGCCCCATGGCATTGTTGGAGAAACCTCTCACCCCCACCCCCAACACAACTAAATGACCGCGTAATGGCTCCATCAACAGCCATTGCATTAGCCCGGTCCCAGGGGGAGGAAGGCGCAGGCCGGCCGCGTGCGCTGGGCGGTGCGTGGGGAACTCCATCCATCTCTGTCACGCGCAGCACCCACGCTCATTTGTCAGTCCCGACAGGAGCGGCGACTCAGGGCGGGGGGGAGCACCGGTGGGGCTCTTTGTTCCACACCACGGAAGAGCAACTCCCTCCCCTCGCCTGTCACAGGGAGGGGGGCCCCCGAGGGTTGGCAGGGGTCTCCTGAGGCAGGAAGAGGGATGGGCTTCAGACCCGAGAGGGGCCTCCACACCTGGGAGACAGGAGAGGCCAGGTGGAGGGAGGAGACAGCCGCGAGGACTCCCCAGGAACAAGGCCCTCTGCACCCTGACTTGTGTTGCAGAAGTGTGCAGTGGCCTCTGCACATCACTGCTGGTCCGGGAGCGAGCAGCCTGCGACCCCTCCCCAGCCGTGGGGCCAGGTGATGCTGGGAGGGGCAGAGCAGGTGGGGAGCGAGCAGCCTGCGACCCCTCCCCAGCCGTGGGGCCAGGTGATGCTGGGAGGGGCAGAGCAGGTGGGGGGGCTTGCTCTTTCTTCAGAGATCAGTACCTGCTCAGGACATGTGTCCTAACCCCCACCCCTCCAGCGCCCCCAGGAGCCCCCAGCCACAGCCAGCCCTGTGATGGTACCAGTAACCCCGCCCCCATGGGGGAGCCATTTGGCCGCTCTTCCCCTGCCCCTCTACAGACTCCTCTGGCCCGGCTTCTCTCCCTGTGGAAGCCTCTTGGCGGAAGGGACCTCAGGGCCCGCCCAGGCTGAGCAGAGACAAGGCCGGACCCAGTGGCCCTGCCTCTGAGCACTCAGCTAGAAAGACATGGCTCCTGGGCCAGCCAGGGTCGCCTCTCTGTCCTCTGAGGGTCCTCAGGGGGTTGGCGTGATCCAGAAGCCACAGGAGCAAAAAGGACCCCAAGGAGGAGGGACACAGACCCCAGGTGCAGAAAAGAACGGAGCCTCAGCTTTCTTTGTGCCTGAAATGGGGATGCTAATCCTGAACCCCACAAGGCCATCCTCAAGGCCTGGCTACCTCACCTCAGAAAGTGCCTGGCACTGTGCTGCCCCTGTGGAGCCACGCAGCAGAGCCACGCACGACTGGGAGGGACCCAGGGGCAGGGTAGGTTCAGGCCTGAGACCAGCTTCCTTGAGGAGGCTGGACCTGCCAGGTGAGGGTGCGGTGGGAGAGTTCACTTGCTCAAAACCATGACGAGTGTGGTTTGCTCAGAGGCTGATCTGGAGACCAGCAGAGGCAATTGTTGTTGTTAGGTGCCGTCAAGTCGAGTCCAACTCATAGTGACCCTCATAGGGTTTTCAATGGCTGACTGTTTCAGGATTGCCTTGGGAGTGGATTGCCAGGCCCTTCTCCCATTTTCGCGGTGCTGGGAATTGAACTCAGGACCTCAGAGACTGCAGCTCAGCGCTCTACCAGCTGAGCTAAATCCCAGCCCTGCAGAGGCAGAGAGAGGCTGAATCTGGGAGCAGGCCTCTCTGACACAGGACAAGAGTGTTCCCAGGAAGTAGCCAAGTCCTAACCCTGACCCCAGCAGGGCCCCAAACTGCCCACAGGCCAAGATGCAACCTCAACCATCATCAGCTGAGCTCAGACCCTTTCCAGGCCTGCCTTTCCACTGACATCTGAACGTGGCCATAATTGCCCCCTGCCCCTGGTCAAGGACGGAATATTGCGCTTCTCAAACCTGCTGCTGGCCCCCAGGGCCCTGGATGACAATGTGGATGGCTGTGTGATGCCCATTTCCTCAGTGCAGAGGACAGGGGTAAACACTTTAGAAACCCAGAGGTCCTTGCCCCCCAGCCTCGTGCTGGAATCCAGGAGTGTTAGGGGTGACCCCACCGTCTGCCTTTCATCCCTTCCATCCTCTGCGATATAAATACAAATTGTGCAGCTGTTTTATATTCCCAGTAAAGGAGGAAAAGCAGCCCATCTGTGAGAGCACAGCAGGCCCCAGTGTGGCCCTGGGTCAGTCCACAGACTGTGGCACGGCCCTGGTCCAGCTCTTTAGACAAGCACCTCCCGATGTTCCCAGGAACCCCTGGCCACTGAGCCCTCTTCCGGCCACCGTCGCGCTCTCCATTCTAGATCTGGCCTTTGTTACCATTGGCAATTCCCCTCCTGCCCCCCAGCCAACTCCTCCCCCTGGTCCCCAAGCCCTTCTTCCTGCCAAGCATGGTCAGATGCCAGGCTGGACAGCCTCCTGGGCCTTGGAGCACTGACCTCTCCAGCCTCGCCTCGGCTCTGAGTGGGCTACGTGGTTCAAGGGCTGGGCTGGGAGAGAGCACCCTTCTCCCTGGCCCAGTGGCAGCTGCATCAAGTGACAATCAAGTTGGAAGTCAGGGGACCAAGAGACCAAGGACAGAGATGCCAGGAGGGGAGGCTCAAACCAAAGTGGAGGCCACAGCCAGGCCTGGGAGCTAGACAGAAACAGGAAAGAGCCAGCACACTTGTCGCAGGTAGAGAGGAGACGCGGACACCTGCCAGGCCCTCCGAGGCCACGGAGCTCCGCCGTGGACCCAGCATTTGCTGTGATAACAGGAGCTGGTGGTGCTGGGCCCAGCCAGGTTTGGGAAGGACAGTGTCTGGCCCAACTCACAGGCTGCGAGGACTGTCAGCCGCTTTCCCGGTCACCACTTCAAGCCCCCTGGGTGGCACTGAGTGTCATGTGCCCTCTTGTGGCTCCAGGTAAACCCTGAGACAAGGCAGGGCTTTGTACCACGCTATGCCGGACTCTCGGATCAAACTGCCTGCCTATCCCCTCTGCTCAGAGGCCTGGGAAGCATCTCTCAGCCTCAGGTCCCCGCCCCAGACCTGCACCCCCTCACCCTTCCCCCGCCTCTCCCGGCACCTCTATCCTTCCAGATGACCCCCCGAAACCCGGAGGCACCCAGAGCAGGGATCAGTTAAGCCCAAGTTCAGATGGCAGTGGAAAGTCAGACCTGGAACAGGGCCTGAGCTCAGCCACTGACGGGTCGAGGTTGCATCTTGGCCTGCGGGCAGTTTGGGGCCCTGTTGGGGTCAGGGTTAGGACTTGGCTACTTCTTGAGAACACCAGAGGCACCCTGGTGTCTTTCTCTTGCACGTCCTCTCCATCAGCAAATCCCCAAGGCTCTATTCTCAAAAACCAGCCAGATCCAACCATCTCCCCCTGACTACTGCGCCCACCGGGGGGCCAGGCACCACCACGCCCCGCTTCCCAGACGTCTCCCTGGCCCTGTCCGTGCTCCCTGGAGCCTGATCCCCACATAGCATTTGAACCCCTCAGGCCCCAGCTCTCCTAGGTCCCTCACTTGGCTCAGACAGAAAGCCACGGTCTGTACAATAACCCCTGAGCCTGGACAGGGCCCGGCCTCGGGGACCACAGCTACCTCACGGTCACCACTGCCCCCTCACCTGTGCGGGACCGGCCACCCCGGCCTCTTTGCTGCCTTGTGAACACGCCAGGCTGTCCCACGTGGGGGCTGTTGGGGTGAGGAGCGTCCTTCAGTCTGGCTACCTCCCTCTCCTCACTCAAGGCTTTGTTCAGGGGTCACCTGCTCAGAAAGTCTCCCCTGACCACCCTACTTCACCTGCGAGCCTGACCACCCCAGACCTGAAGACCCCTTCCCCTGCTCAACGCTCTTTTCCCGGAGCCCCCAGCTCCCGGCACACCTCAGCGAGATTGGTTTATTTGTGTTCATTTGCTTCTCTTTGTCTCTTCCAATAAATGCTCCTGAGAGCCTGCAGCTTCTTCCCTGACGGAGCCCAGGGCCCCGTGGGCAGCAGTCACTTAATAAATATTTATTGGATAGATGATCCAGCACAGGCTGTGGAGTCAAATAGACCCAGATGCAAATCCTGGCTGTGCAATTTGTGACTCTGTGACTTTGGTTGAGTCACTTGTCACCTCACAACCTGTCCGGTCTCCACCCCTGTAGCATGGGGGCTGCGTTATCTGCCTGCTAGCGGAGGGCTGGGGTTTAGCTCAGTTGGCACAGAGATACTATGTAATTCTTCAAGATCTGGGTTCGATCCCCAGCACCCCCAAAATGGGAGGAGGATGTGGCAGTCCACTCAGGAAACAATCCCAAAACAATCAGCCATTGAAAACCCCACGAGGGTCGCTATGAGTCAAATATGACTCCACGGCACCTAACAACAACTGGCCAGCGGCTTGTTGGGGCGACCCACTGAGATAAGGTGGGTCTCAGTGGTGGCTATTGTTGGGGTGACTGCATTTGCAGGAGGCCGTGGGGCTCAGCTGACCATCCTCAACTGTGGCCACATATGGAGCATTCAGGGCCCTGGCAGGGGTGTCTTTGGAGTCAGTGAGGTGCTGCCAGCGGGGAAGGGGAAGGTTGAGACACCACATGCAATTCCAGGACACGGGCTGCCTTCTCAGGCCGGTGCTCAGAAGCACCATTTCCACACAAATGGACTCAACAGAGAGGAAATGATTTCAATCAGCTGAAGAAACATGGAGGCCACGTGTCTTCCATTGATGAAGCGAAGAAGTAATCTCGGGAGTGGGCAAGGAGGAGGAGGTGGGGGCAGATTTAAATGATGAAGAGAGAATTCTCAGTAAAGCAACAGAACAGGCGGGCAGGAGAGCGCACGCAGCCCTAGACACTTCTCAGCACGTGGGACGTGGGGTAAGGTAAAAACCACAATGACAACCTCTAGAGACTGTGAAACACTTCCGAGTTTATTGTCTCGCAATTTTCATAAAACCCAGTTGGGGTTGGCATCGCCCTACGTGAGAAGAGGAAGACAAGAGTCATGGTTGCCCTGCTAAAACAGTCTGGCTGGGACAGACTCTTCCATTCGCCTGTTCACAGTAAGCTTTGTGTCTTGGTGCTTCTTTTAAAACTTTTTACTTGTGAATAGTGTCCGTACAGAAAAGCACCCAAATATGCACTGAGTTTTCACTAAGGGTTGTTGTTGTTAGGTGCAGTCGAGTCGGTATCCAACTCATAGCGACCCTCTGTACAACAGGGGAAATATTATTGTCAGTTCTTCTCTGCTGCTCATAGGGTTTTCAATGGCAGATTGATTTTTGGGAGTGGGTTGCTGGGTCCGTCTCCCAAGCCTATAGCACCTGGTGTTCCCAGGGGGTCTCCCATCCAAGTACCAACCAGACCCGACCCTGCTTAGCTTCCGAGATCTGACGGGATCGGATGCCACAGGGCTATGGCTGCAGGCTTCACTAAGGGAACCGACCCCAAAATGCCAGCAACCAGGCACCCCCACCTCAGGCTTCTGCCCTCCCTTTACCCAGAGTAACTTAACTTCTGTCCCTGTACCTTCGCCCCTCTGGGCTCTGCGCCTCCGAAAGCAGTCATTTTGGAGGTATTCCTCTGTTCAATATTATGCCTGTTGCACGCAGGCAGAGCACGTTCATTTCCGTTGCTGTGTATTCCGTTGACTGAATATAACAAAATCAATTGATCCTTCCCACCGTTGACAGACATTTGAGTTAGGATGGTGATCCACCCAGGAGTGGAATTTCTGTGTCACGGGTGTGTGTCTTATACTCAAATTTCACATTCTGAACGGGTTGAAAAGAATGTCTGTAGGGTAGCTCTGCAAATTTACTCTTCCATAAAAGTGCAAGAGTTTCAGTTGCTCCACACCTTCATCAACACTGTGTCGTCCATCTCTCAAGTTTAAACTGATCTGATGAGGGTGGAATGTTATCTCCTTGTGATTTTATTTTATTTCTTCATTTTATGGGGCTAGGGGTTGAACCTAGGCCTTTCTACAGGCTATGCAAACACTTCTCCACGGAGCCGCACTCCAAGCTCCCCTCTTTTTGGAGACAGGGTCTTGCTAAATTGCAGAGGCTATCTTTAGCCTTTGGGGCTAGGATTTAAAGCAGTTGGTAGAGCACCACTCTGCAGGCTCTGAGGTCCCGAGCTCAATTCCCAGCACCCCCAAAATGGGAGGATTGTGGCAATGCACTCCCAAGGCAACCCCGAAACAGTCAGCCATTGAAAACCCTATAAGAGTTGCTATATGTCGGACACGACTCTACGGCACCTAACAATAACAACAACAACAACATCTCTAGCCTTGGGTGCTGGGATTTAGCTCAGTTGGTAGAGCATTGTTCTGCAGTCTCTGAGGTCCCCAGTTCAACTCCCACCACCACAAAAATGGGAGAAGGACGTGGCAATCCATTCCCAAGGCAATCCCGAAACAATCAGCCATTGAATACCCTATGAAGGTCAGTCACTATGAGTCAGACGGGACTCCACGGCACTTAATAACATCTCTAGCCTTGAACTTGCAGTCCTCCTGCCTCTGCCTCCTGAAGCACTGGGATTACAGGCGTGCACCACAGCACCCAGCTCCTTGTGGTTTTAATTGAGTTCCATTTCCAATGCTTATCAACCTCTCAAAAATCCTCTTTCATAACGCTGCTGCTCAAATGTTGCATCATTTTTCTTTTTTCTTATTGACTTATACAAGTTACTTATAGATTTTAGAAATGGATCCTCTGTTGGAAATACAAAGTGCAGATATGAAGGCTGAATTTTGCTTTTTTTCAAATGGCTAGAGAATTGTCCCATGAAATTTTACTTTAACCATAAGAGAAATTCTCTCGCGTTCTTGGGCCTGTTTCTGGATTCTCTCTTGTTTCTGTCTACCTGTCTACTTCTTTTCCAGGATCAAACTGCTTAACTGCTGAGTTTCAGAGGCTTTAGTATCTAGTCAGTCTGGCCTGACTTCTGTAGGCTTCTTATCTCAGAGTTTTCTGTTATTTTTGCGGGGTTTTGTCTGGAGAAATTTTGGTTTTATTCCATCAGATTAAAAAAAAACTGTTAAGTTTTATTTGGAATTTCATTGACCAGTTAATATTGAGACCCTTCTCTTCTCTCTGATGTTAAATGTTCCCGTCCAACACCCAGGTCCAGCTTCTTATTTGAAGTACCCTTTTATAAGTCTCCTTCATAGGGGAATGATCAGTCCAGGCTACATTTACATCCAAATATTTTGTGCTTTTCAATTCCAAGTGGCTATTTTTAGCATAAAGCAAAACTGCTGGCGTTGGATATTAACACTGGAATCCGCTACTTTCCTCAGTTCTTGTATTGTTCCCAGCAGTTTTTCAGTCAGCTGTCTTGGAACCAGCAAGCACATGGCTTGTGAATAACGACACTTGGTCCCCTCCTTTCCAATATTTCCATCTCTCGTCTCCTCTCCCTGACTTGTGCTACAAGAATAGTTTTAACTACCCAGTGAGGTTACGCTCAAGGCCGTCGAAGGAACTGTGGCACGAACCTAGGAAAATGAGAGGAAAATGACATTTCTCAGCCTCAGCATTACCAGCATCTTGTTGTGAGATGCCATCACGTTGGGTCCAAATCATAGAGCCCTTCATAGGGCTTTCAATGGCTGATTGTTTTGGAGGTTGTTTCGGGAGTGGATTTCCAGGTCCTTCTCTCATTTTTGCGGTGCTGGGGCTCGAACCCAGGTCCTCAGAGAGTACAGAGCAGGCACTCTACCAACTGAGCTAAACCCAGCCCCTCAGCACCTTGTTGTTGTTTTTGTTACGTGCCATCGAGTCGTGTCCAACCCATAGCGACCCTTATAGGGTTTTCAATGGCTAATTTTTTCGGGATTGCCTCAGGAGTGGGTTACCACTTCTCCCATTTTTGTGGTGCTGGGAATCGAACTCAGGACCTCAGAGACTGCAGAGCGGTGCTCTACCACCTGAGCTAAATCCCAGCCCCTCAGCATCTTACGTTGGATAATTCCTTGCTAAGAGTCCTGCGTGTTGCACGGTGTTTAGCAGCATCCGTAGCCCCTACTCAGATGTTGGTAATATCTTTCCCCAACTGTTGCAACCACAAATGTCTCCAGACATTGCCAGATGTCCTGAGCTGAGAACCACAGACTCAAGGAAAACAGCTGCACTCCCTGACCCCAGAACTGAGCTTGAGCAAATCACCTCAGGGCCTCCATCTTCCCTGGTCTCTTTATTTCTGACTCCTCAGAGCTCGCTGGCCCTTTTGACCTCGTCTTCCTTCCCACTCCTCTTTGACCTCCAACTCTGGAAACCCAGGACTTCTCCTAGGCCCCGCCCTGCAGGCGCTGATCTCATGGTGGAGGCCTGAATTCAGTGAGCACGCGTCCAGCCTTTCCCTTTTATTTTGATCCAAGCTTCGTTTATAGATTTTGCTATGAAGAGACCAGTCTGAATGAGTGACAGTGCTTTCACATGCAAGTAACAGAAAACAATATATGACTGACACAAAAAGGAGAATCTATTCAAAGTGAATTAACATAGCCCAGTTGTGGGTGAGCTTCAAGGGCAGCTTGGTCAGGACTCCAGCCTCGTTTCGCTGTGACTCCAGGCTCTATCTTTTTCTGCATTCTGGTTCTGTCACCTGGATGGTGCTCCTATGGGGGAAAAAATCTGCTTGCCCTGTTTCAGACCCACGGTTATATGCATGCCATGGCTATAGCTAAACTCTGAAGGAAAAAAGTCACGGTGTTTGCTCCGGGCTCTCCTTACTCACATCTGCACCAGTCAGTGTGGTGAGCCCTTGTCCATCCTTGACTGCTGTTCATGGTGGCAATGGAAGGATACTAACCAACCTGGGGCCTCAGGACCCTCCCTTGGCACAGAGGCAGCAGTCAGTCAACCCAAATCCTTGGCTACCCACAATGGCGGGTGGCTGGATGGACGCTGGGAAGTGAAATATCTGTTCCCGTTACGTAAGTTTCATTTTAAATCAGTAGTGAATGTTGAATTAAATTAAACTTCCTTTTTGGCATCTATTGAGTTCGTCCTCTGGTGTTTTCCCCTGTGATACATTAACATAATGTGTCATATTAATTGTTGTTGTCGTTGCATACCGTCAAGTCAGGTCCAACTCATAGCGACCCTCACAGGGTTTTCCACGGCTGACTGTCTTGGGATTGCCTCGGGAGTGGGTTGCTATGTCTTTCTTCCATTTTTGCTCTGCTGGGGATCTAACCAAGGGCCCCAGAGAGCACAGAGCAGCACTCTACCAACTGAGCTAATCCCCAGCCCCAAGCTAAATTAATAGATCTCATAACTTCGAAAGGCCTTTGAATTGGGGGAGGAATCCCACTTGAATGTGGTGTTTTAATGAGAATAAAACACCATGGAAATCTCTGCTATTGTTTTATTTAAATTTTTTCCACAGTGGTCATAAGTGAGATTAGTCTAACATTTTCTATTTTTGTGCTTTGTTAAATTTTTCTATCTGTGCTATGCTAAGTTTGAAAAAAGAAAAATTTGGAAGCCATCCTTATTTCTCAAAGCTCTGTTAGAGTTTAAATAGTATCAAAATCATCTGTCACTTGAAAATTTGAAAAACTTACCTTTGAGACCATCTGGCCTAGGACTTTTGTAGAGAAGTTGACTTCTTTTTTTTTTTTTTTTTGTAAATTTCTCAATTTCTTTCATTGCTTTTAGTCTATTTAGGTCTTTCATTTCTTAGGAATTGAATTTTGATCATTTACCTATCTAGAAAGTATCAATTTCACTCATCTTTTCAAATTTACTTCCACTACATTTTTTGATAGTTTCTCTCTTTTTAATGTCTTTTGGATTGATAGTATTTTCTCTTGTTTGTTTCTATATACTCCATTTCAGTGACTTCCCAATAAATTACTAATTTTCCTGTGTTTTCTCCACATAATTGCTTCTTTACCCGCTGTACCATCTTTGTTTTCTAATGAATTACTGCCTCTCTTCTAATTTCCTTGGATGTACTTAATTGATCTTTCCTAACTTTTTGAAGGAGATGTGTCATTAGTTTTAACTCTTGAGTTGTGTAACATGTTCCTAAATGGCAGGATGGAATGAATGCTATGGTTTGGATCTAAGATGGCCCCCAAAGGTCATGTTGTTTGGTCTCCAGTTGGTGGCGCTGTCCTGGAGGTTGTGGAACTTTGGGAGGTGGCTCTCGCTTAGCTGAAATGAATCACAGAGGGCAGGCCCTTGGAGATTTTTATGAAGGACCTATGGTCTCTCACTCTCTCTTCTTTCTGTTTGCAAAGACATAAGGTCACCGGTCATGGGCCCTTCCTCCCGCCCCTGCCACACCTGCTCCACTGCCATTACAGACTGATCTACCAACTGTGAGCCCTCAATAAATCTCTTTCCTCCATATGTTGGTTTCAGTTCATTTTTCTGGCACAAGGAAAATATCTACTAACACCCTGAGTAAACACAATATTCCAGTTGTTGTTGTTGTTGTTGTTGCTGTTGTTGTTGTTGTTGTTGTTGTTAGGTGCCATAGAGTCAGGTCCGACTCATAGCAACCCTATGTACAACAGAACAAAACATTCCCTGACACTGTTCCAGGCACACAATCTTTTTTATGTTTAAGCCCATTGTTGCTTTTCAGTTATCAGAACCAAAGTGAGATGAGAGATGGAGCACTCTGCAGGATATTGCAAGGAAGCAGCCAAGAATTAGTTGGCAGAGTGGCTGTGGTAAGGATACGATAGGATTAAGAGATGAGACTCAGGATACATTCTGGAAGAGCATTTATATGCAGAGAGCTATGCGTTAGGTCAGGCTTTACTCCCAGGATAGCGTAGACAATGCAGTCTCCTGACCTCATGCTAGTGGGAAGGTTGGAAGAGACTTCGTTGGTTCTTTGCAGATAGAGGCACAGAAAATTGGTGTCTGACTCACCCCTGGAGGAAGCTAAAGTAGCCTGTGGCAGCAGAGAAGAGGGACGTACCAGAAGGCCACAGCATCCTCACCCCATGGGAGCTGAAGATGAGAAGAGCCCCAAAGGCCAGGCAAAGAAGCAGCCATGGTGAACAAACAAGACTTGTAGATGAAGGACTCAGCAGAGGAGCCTCTTAAGAAACCAGAAAGAAGCCGGGCGTGGTGGCGCTCACCTGTAATCCCAGCGGCTCGGGACGCGGAGGCAGGAGGATCACAAGTTCGAGACCAGAGGCAGTCTGTGTAACTTAGCGAGACCCTGTCTCAAAAAGTAAAAAAATGGGCTGAGGGTGCAGCTCAGTGGTCCAGCACTTGCAGAACATGTAGGTGTGAGGCCCTGGGTTCAACCCCCAGTACCGCAAAAAAAAAAAAAAAAAAAAAAAAAGAAAAAGAAAAAGAAAAAGAAAAAGAAAAGAAAAGAAAAGAAAAAAGAAACCAGAAAGAAGAGACTCATAAGAAAGAGTTAACTTTAACCATATTCCAAAGTAGATAGGGCCACCTGAGGATAGTTCTAATCAAGAAGGAGCTTTCTGGACCCCATTACTTCTCCTCCTGTCCCTCAACTTCAAACCAAAATGAGTTGTGAGTGGCAGTGGAAAGACAGATGCCAGCCACACTCAGTTTTAGCTCAGCTGGTAGAGTGCTGTGCTGCAGTCTCTGAGGATCTGGGTTCAATCCCCAGCACCACAAAAATGAGAGAAGGATGTGGCAATCCACCCCAAAATAGTCCAGAAATAGTCAGCCATTGAAAACCCTATGAGGGTCGCTATGAGTCAGATCTGACGCGAGGACACCTAACAACAACAACAACATTGCTGTGGTGTGGATCTGAGATATTTCCCAAAGGCTCATGCATGAAAAGCTTGATCCCATTTTGGTACACTGATGTTGTTGTTGTTGTTAGGTGCCATCAAGTCATGTCCAACCCATTGCGACCCTCATAGGGTTTTTAATGACGGACTGTTTCGGGATTGCCTCGGGAGTGGGTTGCCAGGTCCTTCTCCCATTTTTGTGGTGCTGGGAATTGAACTCAGGACCTCAGAGACTACAGAGCAGCGCTCTACCAGCTGAGCTAAATCCCAGCCCTGGTACACTGATAGGTGATGGAAACTTTAAGAGCTGGGGCCTAGCAGGAGGTCTTTGGGTCATTGGGGCTGTGCCCTCAGAGGGGATCATGGCACCCTGGTCTCATCCTCTTCCTCTTCCTCTTTTTCACTTCCTGGCCATGAGGTGACCAATTTTGTTCAACTACATTCTCCCTGCCATGATGTGTTGCCTCACAATAAGCCCCAAAACAACAAGGTCAACTGATCATGGACTGAAATGTCCAAAACTGAGCCAAGATCAACCTTTTCTCTTTATAAGTCGATTGTCTTGGAATTTGTTATAGTGACGTAAAACTGACACAACTAAATTTGGTCTCTGAAATGATTATGTAAAAATGTTTACCTAGCCACGAGTTACCAGAAAAGCCATGTGTGTGCACATTCATTCATTGTTCCTTGGAGCACAAGAGATTAATGAAATTGTCAAAAATAGAGACATTTTCTAATTAAGTGAGTCCTGCTTGGTCAACATACAGCCGATACTTTCCTGGTTACATAAATGTTTTATGAGTAAAATTTCCCTTCCAGTTATATTTCTAAGCATCAGTATTTAGTATTTTCATCCCCATACATTCTTATCCTCCAGATATTCTCCCATTTCAGGTTTAATTTATTCTTTGAGGCAAGAGTTATCTGTGGAAGACTTTCCCTTTAGTTTCTAGGTCATTGATTTGTGAGGGGTGCCACTATCTTGATTTTACCCTTAAGTTTTATTATATTGAAGTAGGACAACTTGGAAAAGACAATAGGATCATAACTCACACAGCGTTAGGTTCCCAGGATAGCCGGGATGAAAAAAACTTGCACATTCTGATCCACCTGTGTTTTTGCTTTTTGGTGTATCTTGCTTTATTTTCCTCCCTTCTCACTACCCCTTTTCAAGTCACAATGTTGTTGTTGCTGCTGTTAGGTGCCGTCGAGTCGGTATCCAATTCATAGCGACCCTGCGTACAACAGGTGAAACACTATTGTCAGTGCTACTCTGCTATTCATAGGGCTTTCAATGGCAGATTGATTGGAAGGGGATTGCTGGGTCCTTCTCCCAAGCCTACAGTCTCTGGGGTTGCCAGGAGGCCTCCCATCCAAGTACTACCCAGGCCCAACCCTGCTTAGGTTCCGAGATCTGACAGGATCAGATACCACAGGGCTATGGCTGCAGGCCCCCAACTCACAATAGGTTATGTTAATGTGGGTCTTTTGCCCTTTATTATGAGGACCTTTTGAATACCTGTGTCCCTTTGGAGGGAGAATTTTCTTACATTATTTCTTCCATAGCCTGTCCTGTCCATTTTCTCTGCTCCTTCCAGAACTTCTTTTGAATATTAGACTCCCCTAAAATGTATCAGACTCCTGGGGGATTTGTCTCCTAGCGTTGCTATTCTCTCAGATTCCCCTTCCTTTCCCTTCATGTGCTCCATTCTTGCAGATTTTTGTTTTAGCCTCTAATCCTTCCACTAATTTGAAAAACAGAAACCAACAACAGACAACGTCCTACTAAGTGGAAGAATCCAGAGTCCCATCTTGTGTGATCTTATCTGTGTGAAGCCTGCAGCTGTCACTCTGTGGCATCCGATCCCGTCAGATCTCGGAAGCTAAGCAGGGTTGGGCCTGGTTAGTACTTGGATGGGAGACCGCCTGGGAACACCAGGTGCTGTAGGCTTGGGAGATGGACCCAGCAACCCACTCCCAAAAATCAATCCACCATTGAAAACCCTATGAGCAGCAGAGAAACACTGACAATAGTATTTTGCCTGTTGTACACAGGGTCGCTATGAGTTGAATACCGACTCGACGGCACCTAACAACAACAACAATCTATGTGAAAGGCCCAGAGCAGCCAGATGAACAGAGACAGAAAGCAGATCAGAGGCCGCCAGGGCTGGGAGAGAGGCACGGAGTGGCTGTTTCACGGGGCGCAGTCTCCTTTGGTGTGGAGAGAATGTTCTGGAACCAGAGAGAAGCAATAGCTGCACAATACTGTAAATAGACTACATGCCACTGAATGTTCACTTTAAACCAGTCAATTTTATGTTATGTGAATTTCACCTCAATAAAAAATATTTTTTAAAAAAAATGCGAGTGGAGGAAAATAAAAGAAGAAATCAAAAATCATGCTCTAATTTCCAATATCTCTTTCCAGTTACCTTAATTTTATTTTTCATGGCATCCACTCTATTGTTTGTTTAATGAACGTAATATCCTCTCAAAAATCTCTGAGGACACCCATTAAAGTTTTTTATTGTCTTTTGTTGCCCGCATTACTTCTGTTCACTGTAAAATCATTGTTTAGATATTTTTTTATTTTTATTTTTACTTTTGTCAGAGGCTGAGCCTCACAAATATGTTCATAAATTATTTGCTATTCCTCACTCTAAGAGGTGAAGTCTAATTCTTGCTCCCGGGGCAGGGGCTGGAGTTTGCGTCTTTTCTAATGAACAGAAGAAAATGGAAGTCGCGGTACACAGTATCCGGCACTGGTTATAAAAGCTCCCTTCCTGCTCTCTCTCCCTGAAGGAAGCCACGCGCCACTTCAGGAGGACATTCCTGAAGTCCTGTGGAGCCGTGGAAACAGTGCCTTCTGCCTTCAGACTTGTACCTCAGATGAGCCCTTGGGCCAGAACCACACGATGAGTCCCATCCCGAGACGTGACCCACAGAGACCGTGAGACAATGAAGGGCTGTGGTTTTAAGCTGCTAAATTTACGAGATACTGAGGCAGCTGTACCACCGTGGCCTCCTGATCCCATCATTTCTCTGAAACTAAGCAGGAATGGTCCTGTTAGAGACCGCCTGGGAACACCAGGTGCTGTAGGCTTGGGAGATGGACCCGGCAGCCACTCGCAACCAAACAATCTGTCATTGAAAACCCTATGAGTAGCAGAGAAGCACTGACAATACTGTTTCCCCTGTTGTACGTAGGGTCACTATGAATCGGACGCTGACTCGCCAGCACCTAACAACAACAGCAACAAATTTATGGGATAATGTGCTACTTGGCACCAGATAATTAAGACACAGTCTTCCTTCTAGAGTTTAATAACGCTTTGCTGAATTGTTTTTTCAAGGATGAGGAAATATAAAGTGGTGAGGGAATATATGGGTGGGCTCGCCCACCTAAGGAGATTGCTTCGGGGAGATTAAGTAGGGAGACAGTCAAACCAAAGGAGACCTACTAAGTGGTAGGAGGAGGAGGGGGCCTTTTCTCTGAGATCTTGCGGTAGATTATAAAGCAAACCCTGATGGCTCCCACATGTTCTGTGGAGGTAATGGGGAAGCTGACTGAGTGGGCAGATAGTCAGTTAATCTCCATCATCAGCCTGTTATCTCACCCCACATCCTCAGGG
Organism: Pedetes capensis; assembly: GCA_007922755.1. NCBI lineage: Eukaryota > Metazoa > Chordata > Mammalia > Rodentia > Pedetidae > Pedetes > Pedetes capensis. The sequence continues at coordinate 9,639 of VMDO01002947.1, read as the reverse complement.
TTTCAGGGCCTCAAGTCCCTCTGGGTCCTATAAGACAAATGGGCACCTTCTTCATCTGATTTGCCTCCATCCTGACCCTGCACTGCAGCTTTTGCACCCTGCAGTGACAATTTCCACACTTCTAGCTTAACAAACTGTGCTGACACCTTCTCTCCACCGTTGGGCCTTCACCTGGTCTCTTGGACAAAGTCAATTGTACTCTCTTTCTCTTTTACTATCATTTTTCTAGATCCCCAGATGAATATAAGACAATGTCCAGCCAATGAATGACAACTTGCGTTAGGTCATAATCTTTGCTCCCGTTTATTTTTAGCCCATTTTATGTACAACATACAGTTCAATTTGTTTTAACCAAACAGGGCTGTATCCTTCCACTTACCAATTCAGTCTCTATGCTGAGCAAATAATCCAAAAAGCTGGATTCTAAGAAGAAGAATGTGGCATCAGAATTGGAAAAAGACTCATTAATAATCTGCGCTATGCAGATGAAGAGGCTGGGATTTAGCTCAGTTGGTAGCGCTGCACTGCAGTCTCGGAGGTCCTGAGTTCAATTCCCAGCACCGCAAAAATGGGAGAAGGGCCTGGCAATCCACTCCCAAGGCGATCCCGAAACAGTCAGCCATTGAAAACCCTATGAGGGTCGCTATGAGTCGGATACCGACTCGATGGCACCTAACAACAATGCCGATGACACAACTCTGCTTGCTGAAAGTGAATAGGATTTGAAACGTTTACTGATGAAGGTCAAAGAACACAGCCTTCAGTATGAATTGCACCTCAACATCAAGTAATAAAAATCCTTACAACTGAGTTAGTAAGCACCCTCATGATAAATGAAGGAAAGACTGAGGTTGTCCAAGATTTTGCTTTACTTGTTCTACAATCAACACCCACAGAAGCAGCAGTCAAGAAATTAAAAGATGCACTGCATTGGGAAAAGCTGTTGCAAAGGCCTCTTTCAAATGTTGAACAGTAAAGATGTCACATTGAAGACGAAGGTGCGTCTGACTCATGCCATGGTATTTTCAGTCACATCATATGGCTGTGAAAGTTGGACCTTGATTAAGGGAGACAGGAGAATGGATGCTTTGGAATTGTGCTGGAGATGAATATCAAATTCACCATCGACTGCAAAAAGAACCAACAGATCTATCCTAGAAGAAGTGCAACCAGAGTGCTCCCTGGAAGCAAGGATGGCCAGAATGCATCTTACGTACTTTGGACATGTTGTCAGCAGGGGGCAATTCTCGGAGGACATGATGTTTAGGAGAGTGGTGAGCCAAGGAAAAAAGGAAGACCTTTCACTGGATGAGTTGACCTAGTGTCTGCAACAATGGGTTTAAACAAACACACAAACAATCAAAAAGATCATGTGCTTGGCCCAGTGTTGAGGAGTGTTTCCCTCTGTTGTACCTAGGGTCGCTATGAAGCAGGCACGAATTGATGACCACTAACCACAAACAACAACAAGGAGTTTTTATTTTAATAACCAAGGTTGCTTCTCTTATTTTCCTTACATCATAGATATATTTCATCTCCCATCCTCCTTTGGTATCCTATAAATGCTCTTGTTGGTGCACATCATTTCTCATATGGATTGTCTTGCAGATGTTATTTGAGAGTGTTTTCCTTCTTGTGAACTGGAAAGTCCATGAAGTCCCAGTCTTTTATAGTTGTTTTAGTCTTCTTAGATGTCTTAATGTCCTGCTCTAAAATGTTGTTGTTGTTGTTGTTGTTGTTGTTGTTGTTGTTGTTAGGTGTCATTGAGTTGGTATCCGACTCATAGTGACCCTACATACAACAGGTGAAACACTATTGTCAGTGCTTCTCTGCTGTTCATAGAGTTTTCCATGGCAGATTGTTTTTTGGGGAGTGGGTTGCTAGGTCCTTCTCCCAAGCCTGCAGCACTTGGTGTTCCCAGGCAGTCTCCCGTCCAAGTACTAACCAGGCCCGACCCTGCTTAGCTTCCTAGATATGATGCCACAGGGCTATGGATGCAGGCTTTGCTCTAAAATACAGGTGCTATAGCTTGGATGTTGGGTGTCTCCCAAAGGCCCATGGGTTAGAGGCTTGATCCCCAGGGTGGCATTCCTGGAAGGCAGAAGAACCTTTAGGAGGCGGGGCCTTGGAGGCATCTTTAAGTCATCGGGGGCATGGTCTCAAAGGGGTCGTGGGACCCAGGCCCCTTGAGATCAGCAGTTTGCTCTACCACACCCTCCTATCTCCACCACCCAACACTCCTACACGAGGCCTAAAAGTGGGTCTCCCAATCATGGCCCCAAATCTCTAAAACCCTGAATCAAAAGAAACTTCTTCTCAATGGATAAAAAAAACTATGGTACATATACACAATGGAATACTACTCAGCAATCAAAAAAAATTAAATAAGGCCATTTGCAGCAAAATGGATGGAATTAGAGAAAATTATTTTAAGAGAATGAACACAAGCTCAGAATAAAAACACCACATGTTCTCACTCATAGGTGGGAGCTGAATCAAAATTATAAGAAGGGAAAAATCCTATACAAAGGTTGGGTCATAATAAAAGAAAAAATCTAAGAATGGAATTATTATAGATGGTCTAGAAAATGCATGGAATAGTTCTGACAAGGTAAAAATAAAGTTCACTGCAGGAAAAGTTTCTATCTTAAACAGAACTGGAACCCAAGGATATATAGAAAAATATTACCATAAAAAGACAAGCAAATGGTAGAGAAGTCTTTGATGGGGGGGTGGAGGGAGTGCACAAGAGGGTAAGGGGGAACCTATATGAATAATGTACAACAAAATGCATATGTGGAAATATCACAATGAAAAGCGTGTCAGAATGAATCACATTAAGATGTACATTAAAAATTTCCAATAAAAAAAAAGAAACTCCTTCTCTTTATAATTCAGTTGTCTCAGGTACTTTGTTATAGTGACAGAAAGATGGCTACACAAGAGGTCACCAACTTTTTTGCTATAAAGGGCCAGAGACTATTCTAGGCTTCAGAGACCATACGGCTCTGCTACAACTACTCAGCACTGCTGCGCTGGCGTCAGAGCAGTGGAGGCAACACGTAAGAAGTGCGTGTCTAGGTTCCTAAAGTAGTTGTTTACAGAAGCAGGTGGCAAGAGAAAAGACAACAGGTGGTGAGTCAAAGCCGACTCAAAAGCCTTCATTTGCCTATTTCTGCTCTAAAGCCTTAAAAGTCTGCGGCCATAGCACCCTGGCATCTGATCCCATCTGATCTCAGAAGCTAAGCAGGGTCAGCCTGGTTAGTCCTTGGATAGGAGACTGCCTGGAAATACCAGATGCTGCAGGCTAGGGAGAAGGACCCAGCAACCCACTTCTGAAACAATCCACCATCGAAAACCCTATGAACAGCAGAGAAGCACTGACATAGTGCCAGGCACGGCACAGTGTCAGGGAGTGTTTCGTTCTGCTGTACATAGGGTTGCTATGAGTCAGACCTGAACCGACGGCACCTAACAACAACAAAGCCTTAGAAAATAATCACACAGCCCCTTGTCGTGTCAATATTATACCACACTGTGCAAGATGCTTACAGGTCATGGTGCACGCCTGTCATCCCAGTGACTCGGGAGGCTGAGGCAGGAGGATCTTGAGTTTGAGGCTAGAGGCAGCCTGTACAGCTTATCAAAAGTCTGTCTCAAAATTGAAAACTAAAAAGGGCCTGGGAGTGTAACTCAGTGGTAGAGTACTTTCCTGGCATGTGTGAGGCCCTGGGTTCAATTCCCAGTACTGCAATAAAAAATAAAAATAGAAAAGATGTGAAGATTGGAGAAGAAGGAATGAAGGGGACATGGGACCTGCCAGACCTACCCTGCACATTTCTTTGTAAATTTCTATGAGTCTGTAGTTATTTCAAAACAAAAAGCATTTTTCAAGTTCCAGGAATTGAAGTAAAGATGGGAAGACAATTTCAACAAAGCATATGTGACTATTGGGACAAGGACCTGGCAACCCACTCCCAAAAATCAATCCGCCATTGAAAACCCTATGAACAGCAGAGAAGCACTGACAATAGAGTTTCGCCTGTTGTACGCAGGGTCGCTATGAGTCAGATACCGACTCGATGGCACCTAACAACTACAACAACATATGTGAACAAGGGTGGATCATGCCGTAGTCATGGAAGAGAAACCTTCCGAGGGCTCAGGCGGATGAGCCACTCTGACATCATGGTAGTGGAAACAGCAGCTCCCCGGGAGCATGGAGTCCCGTGGCCACGGCAGGACTAGTCTGCTGTGGCTATGGCCCTCTGTGGGGAAGACTTCTGTGCCCCAGCCAGGCCTGGGAGCCTGGAGATGGGTTGCTCCAGGAGTCTGGCTGATCTACGTAGCCATAGGCCTCAGAGCTTTAGCCAGGCCTATGTAATCATCCATGCTATAGGTGGAAGGCAAGCTCCACAGAGCCAGGGGAGTTGGAGGGAAAAATCTACACAACTGGTAATATGAGCTTGGTTAACAAATATATATAACACATCAATAGGCGGAGTAGTATACGTCCTTTTAAAAGGATGGTGTAAAAACTTTCAGGATACATGAAAAATAATTTCAATATGGCATTAACTGGATAAATGAGTAAAAATATGTACGAACTTGGGCTGGGATTTAACTCAGTTGGTAGAGCGCCGCGCTGCAGTCTCTGAGGCCCCAAGTTCAATTCCCAGCACTGCAAAAATGGGAGAAGGGCCTGGCAACCCACTCCCAAGGCAATCCGGAAAGAGTCAGCCATTGAAAACCCTATAAGGGTTGGTATGAGTTGGACACGGCTTGATGGCACCTAACAACAACAACAACAATGTACAAACTTAGAGTTGGGTACTATAAACAACATATAGAGAAAAAGGACAGAAAAAGGTACCAAAACGTGAAATGAAAATGGTTTAAAAATGGAAACTTTGACGACTTTTCCCTCTAGTCACTAAATTTCCTATAGTTATATTGTTGTTGTTGTTGTTAGGTGCCCTCGAGTCGGTATCCGACTCATAGCGACCCTCATAGGGTTTTCAATGGCTGACTGTTTCGGGATTGCCTAAGGAGTGGATTGCCAGGCCCTTCTCCCATTTTTGCGGTGCTGGGAATTGAACTCGGGACCTCAGAGACTGCAGCGTAGCGCTCTACCCACTGAGCTAAATCCCAGCCCATAGTTATATTAGGTTACCTTTATGATTAATTTTTATATACACAAGAAAGGACATTTTTAGCTATATAACTTATTTATAAGAACCAAACCAGAATGATAAAGACTCTCATGACTCCATCCTATAAATGATTCAGGATCTGGGAGTAGGGAGTCTGGAGAGGACCAGACACCAGAGTCTTGATCATCCTTCAGCATGTGACTGCCTTCATTTGTAAGACAAATCGGCCTTACTCTGTGATTCTGGAGAGCAGAATGAAGACTGGGATATGTCTCTCTGCTCAGCATAAGAAAGGACTCTCCAAGAGCAAAGTTTCCCAGGAAGAAAAAGGGATGTCTATAGGGTGGAGAGTGCACCAGTCACTAGGGCATTCAAGTCAAGGTCCCAGCCATGGGGTTCTCTTATCCAGAAGGTTAAATGCAGATGGAAGAGTTGGACTGCTGTTGTTGTGTTGCTGTTAGGTGCCATCGAGTCATGTCCGACTCATAGTGACACTCATAGTGTTATCAATGGCTGACTGTTTCAGGATTGCCTCGGGAGTGGATTGCCACGTCCTTCTCCCAGTTTTGTGGTGCTGGGAATCAAACGCGGGACCTCAGAGACTGCAGAGCAGCGCTCTACCAACTGAGCTAAATCCCAGCCCCTGAAGAGCTGGGCATGGTAGTGCAAACCTGTAGTCCCAGCTACTTGGGAATCTGAGGCAAGAGGATCCCTTGAGCCCACTGCACAATATAGCAAGACCTTGTCTTAAAAAATTAATAATAGTAATAATAAGTGCCCCGGGCACAGTGGCGCATGCTTATCATCCCAGCAGCTCAGGAGGCAGAGGCAAGAGGATCCCAAGTTCGAGACCAGAGACAGTCTGCGTAACTTAGCAAGACCCTGTCTCAAAAAGTAAAAAAAATGGGCTGGGGGTGCAGCTCAGTGGTCCAGCACTTGCAGAGCATGCATGCATGAGGCCCTGGGTTCAACCCCCAGTACCACAATAATAATAATGATAAGAAGAAGAAGAAGAAGAAGAAGAAGAAGAAGAAGAAGAAGAAGAAGAAGAAGAAGAAGAGGAAGAAGTAGTGATGGGAGGAAACCAAGAGGAAGCAGAAACAGAATTAAGTGGGTGATGGATATGGGGCCAGCAGCCTCCATGGACTGAGGTGTCTCTCGCACTTCAACATCCCTGGGGCCACCCCTCCTTCTCCTCAGGGTTCACCAAAGGAAACCATATATGGAGACTTCCTGCAAGGGTAGGACGTGTCATGGAACACGGGAATAAAACATGAAGGAGGACCCTAAGGGCCATTTGGCTGGATCCTCCATGCCCTGTGAGGTCATGCAGGGTCAAAAGTGTGCACTGTGCACGCGGGCCATCTTGTCAGTGCATTTAATGCTGTTTGGGCACCCATCACAGGCCGCTGAATCCCAGGCCTTTTACTCATTGCTGTGGTGCCTCCCATAGCAGCTGGACCCCTCTCCAGACCTGTTCATTTGGGAATTTCTTTCCCCCACCCCATGAACAAGGGCAAAGTCAGCAAGGGCTGTGACTCCCACCTGGAACATGAAGACAGAAGCACCTGGAGTCAGCATGAGGAGATGACAGCATTGCCAATATCACTTTCTCAGTTTCCTCTCTGTATTATGCACGCACGCGCGCATGCGCCCGTGCACACAGCTGCTTTTCAGGGAAGAAATTAATGATCCTCAGGCTGCCCACTATTCCCTCTTTCTGGTAAAGAAAAGCACTGGTGATTGCTCTGGTTTCGTATACAGTCAATACTCCAAAGGAAATGATATTCATTTGGAAATAACAAAACGTCTCTCTGAGCCTGGGCACCCCACTGCCCTGAGGTAAGAATGGAACGCTCCCCACTGCATACCTCACTCCAAAGAAACGTTCTTCTGTAATGCAAAGAATGTGCCCGGGTTGCTGGGCCCAGGCGAAGGAGCCGCAGCATCTTCCAAGGAACGGCAGGGAAAAGAGACAATCGATAAAATCTACCAGAGCAGTGCCTTCCTGAAGCGCTTTCTGTGTTCATTTGTGCTGGACTCGGGGGTGATTATCTTTTTTACCAGGATCTTTTTCCCGAGGAGCCTGGGAAAACAAGAACAACTCCGAAGACCGATTCTCTCTCCCCAAAGGCTTTGGTGCCTTCAAGTGTGTGCTTCCTGTGTATTTCAGACTCTCACGCAGCCCCCCGGCAACTCACCGTGAGTTTATAAATGGCAACGGGTGTCTTACGGCTGCAGGGGCTCATCTTAACAGACCCCGTTCCTCCAGGCTTCTGGCTGCAGGAAGCACAAGGAAAACGACCCAGGGAGACCGCTCTGCCCCTTCTGAGGCCTATGACCAAAGTCCTCAAAAGAAATGGCACTAGCAGCCCTGGCGATGATGAGCCATCATCCCTAACGCACCGCACGGTGAGCACAGCCCGGCAGCGTCGTTTGCTGTGCTGTTTTTGTTTTAATGTTGTTGTTGTTGTTGTTTTATCTTTTATTAGTAATTTTTTAGTGTAAAAGTTAACATGTCTCATCATGACATTTCCACACATGCTTACTGTTGTGCATTGCTTGTTGTCACTCCTATTGTTACCAAACAGCTGGTGGGGGTCCTTTTGCTCCATCTGGACAGAAATCACGGGTAGGCAGGGAGAAGCTCTGCATGTGGTAGTCTTTGGCCACATCTGTGTCCCTGAGCATTTGACGGCAGTAAGCGGTAGCAGCAGATGACTAGGGACAGCGGCCGCAGATGGCACCTTCCAGTGTTACAGCTCTTATGCAGGCCACGGAGGTGGGGAGTCCTCAGCCCATAAGTGCTGCAGCCCTTTTGTAGGTTGAGGAAGTCAGGGATCCTTAGTCTTTGTTTCCAACAGGCCTCCGTACCAGGATTCCTCAGCCCTTTACAGAAGCTGGTGTTGCAGCTTCCGGGCCAGACTACATTCCTCAGCCCTAGACAGTGGCCAGGGCTACAGCCCCCAGGTCTAGGGCGTCTGAGATCCTTGGTCCTAAAGACTGGACAGCTCTCCAGAGTTCTTCCAGCAACCAAGGCCTCAGTTTCTCTTCTCTGGCTCTTTACAGACTTTTCTCTCTCCCACTGTCCCTCTTCTGCTCTGGTTGTCCTCTCAAATTGTTCAGCTGCCTCATGATGCTATGACCACTGTGTCACCATTGCTGCCATTCGAAAGGCAGTTGTCACTACCCTCCTCCGCCTCCTCCTCCTTCTTCGTCTTCATCTTCATCTTCTTCTGCTGTTGTTGCCGCTGCTGCTGCTGCTAGCCAGTAGTCTTGCAGCCTCACTTCTTCAGCTCGCAAGCAGCCAGTCACTTCATTGCTTCTGTGCCTCAGCATTCGGGCTACTCCGCTGTCTCTGCCACTCCTGCTCCATTGCTTCTGCTATCCCTGGCAGCTGCCCTCACCGCTGTTCTGCTGTCTCTGCTGCTTCTTTCTTCACGTTACCAGCTTAGCCTGCACTACTAAACATAGGCAAAGACCACCCAAGAGAAGCCTTTTATTGGACCTAATGTTCCAACGGGGCTGGGATTTAGCTCAGTGGGTAGAGCGCCGCTCTGCAGTCTCTGAGGTCCAGAGTTCAATTCCCAGCACTGCAAAAATGGGAGAAGGATGAGGCAATCCACTCCCGAGGAAATCCCGAAACAATCAGCCACTGAAAACCCTATGAGGGTCACCGTAGTCGGACACCACTCGACAGTACCTAACAACAACAACAACAACAATGTTCCGACGCTAGGGGGAAGCACAGCAGGCTGTCTCCTGACCCACTCACTAAGTGAGCCAAGCAACCAGGACGTGGTATTTGCACCAATTGCTGCAAACCTATTATGCAAATGAGCTTTATGTTTGCTCTAATCCTGTGGTTCCTTTACAATACGACAATCCCTCTACTGGCGCACCAGGGAAAGTGCTCCCCTCTGGCCTGGGTTGGTCACAGGGTCATCTAGAGTTCCCGGAATGTTGTGATAGCAAAAAGTCCAATAGAAACTAGAAACAGTTTGAAGCATCCATGGCTAGAGCTGCACCTTCAGGAGCTGGGGTTGTGTGATCGCAGCAATTGACAGGTGGCTTCCTCAAGGCGTCTATGGAGTGGTCGAAACCATGAGGGTTAGTAACTGTTGGCTCGGTCGGATGCTTGACTGAGAGTCTGTTACTCAAAGCAGCCAGGGTGGCAAGGGCTGGTCTAACAGCTGCCCTATGCACATTTTCCTTACACGCGAATTTTCATGGACGTTTTCTTTTCTTTCTTCTTTTCCTCTTTCTTTCTTTCTTTCTTTCCCTTTCTTTCTTTCTTTCTTCCTTTCCCCTCCCTTTCTCTTTCTTCTTTCTTTTTCTTTCTTATCTTTCTTTCTTTTCTCTTCCTTTTTCTTTCTTTCTTCTTTCTTCCTTCTTTTCCCCCCATTTTCTTTCTCTTTCTTTTCTTCCTTTCTTTCTTTTTTCTTTCTTTCTTTCTTCTTTCTTCCTTCTTTTCCCCTCAATTTCT